>CM059191.1:64329032-64626003 GCA_030323885.1 Branchipolynoe longqiensis
GAGATCCAAAGTGCAGAACCACTTATTTCCTCCCAGACTATCCAAGCTCTCGTCTATCCGCGGTAATGGGTACGCATTTTTCCGCGTCATAGCATTTAACTTGCGATAATCTATACAAAATCGCCACGTCCCATCCTTTTGGTAACAAGGTGGACGGGCGAACTATAAGGACTTGTACTATCCGTAATGATCCCTGCCGCCAACATTTTGGCAACCTCGTCCTCCAGGGCTTGTTTCTTGGAGTCCATTAGCCTACGGTATGGTATCCTAAAGGGGGCGTTGTCACCGACATCGATATGGTGTTGTACGACATCTGTCCACCCCAGTTTAGCATCCGGTTTCGCGAATATATTGCAAAATTCGAAGAGGAATTCTGCGATTCTCTTTTTATCTTCCGCGTGCTCCAAATGCGTGGCCTCCGCCATGGATAGTATGAAGTCAGGAATTTGCGGCAGGCCCGCAAATTGCGTTCTGTCAACAGGAAAAACCGGTTCTGGGGATCCTCCAAATCCCTCCACGCCGCGTTCTCTTTTGAGTAAGTCGAACACCATGGCAGCCGTAGGACTATTGATGGAACCATGCGATCTGGCCTCAGAGGCGTTGCCAATGACCTGGCCTCGCCGCAAATGGACACAATCGTCTGTAGTGTTACACAGTGGTAACACAGCACCGTCTGCGCCACAAATTAACGAGGGAGCCGCTGTGACTCCCATACAACTGAGTACTTCAGGGTCGGGTTCAATTAAGCACTGACCCTTCCCTTCTATATGTCTGGTTGAAATTAATGCCGCCACCGTTTGGTGCGCATTTAATGTAACATCTTCTGCCAGGCACGCAAGACCACAGTCTGTTCGTAGCTGACAGTGTGTGACCAAGTTATAAGGTTGCAGAATTTCCAGCAGCCCATTATGTGGCGAGAGACTGGCTTCGTAAAATGACATCCAATCGCTCCCCAGAATACCATCCTCTGGTATGTCCACTATCAATACAGATGAGTAAAATATCTGATTGGCGATACCCAGGGGGATATCTGTACAACCAAATTGTGGGATTACTAGTCCCGTTACACTTAAAGGCCTCACGTCGGAGACCAAGTTACGCGTATTCAGGTTGAGATTATCAAAGAATCCTTTTCCTATCACGGACATGGCCGCCCCGGTATCAATAAGGAAGAATCCATTGGATTCTCTAATGTTAATGGGGACATACCATCTTTTCCCATTCAGTGGGAAAATGTTCATGGCGAACTGGTCTCTTTCATCCACGTTGTGTAGGTTTAGTCCAGTTCTCTCTAAAATATAGTCCATACACGGATCAGACTCAGGGCTGCGCGCATTTTGCGCGCACATTGATCGCATTCCAGCCAAGAAAACCTGGCGGACGCCGATTGTACCTGTAGACGGTGTAGACACACTGTGCACATTGCACGAATCTGATGGGAGATTGTGCGCAAGGGGTTTAGCACAACTCTCAACAGATGCGCTGGGAAGATTTCCCCGTACAATAATAGCTGACAACACTTCCGGCGTTGCAGCTGGTACTAATTTAAAAAAATCAGTATCGGCTAAGAACTCGGGAGATCCCGATTCATGGTGTACGGCAGCAACAGCGCTATGGTTAGGCGCGAATTGCTTGCCTGTGGGCGCAATTTGCTTGCTCCCATGCACGTTGTTAGTGACAGGGCGCGCGATTCGCGTATTATCGCGCGCTCTATTTTTGCCGCTGGCTGCTTGAAGCCGGGCCAATAGTTCTGGTACATGGCGCGAATTATCGCACCCGTTACGGACTCCATCCACCATAGCCTGTTCTAAGGAACGAGGCTGTGGCAAAGGACACTCATACGCCATGTGACCAAAGTCCCGGCATCTAAAACATTCAATCCTCCCGGAATTCCGAGAGCGATTCGGGCGGTTCGGTTGAAACGCCCTTTGCGATCTACCCTGCAAATCAGGGTTAAAGTGTGGACGCCTATTTGGCCATTCACGCTTGTTAGCGTTACCCTGTTGGGTATTCTGTGAAGGGTCCCCGTTATAGGCGCAAATTCCTGTATCCACTGTATCATATGGATTGTCGTACGGCAAGTCTGCCACGGCGGAAGTAATTTCCGCCACCGTGCAGTTACGTGGGGTCATACGCGCTTTTGCCGCGTGATCCCTTAACATTTGATAAATATCCTCCATGGTGTGTCTACCCGGGGACCATTGCTTCAAGATCATGTCGCGTTCCTCCCGGTCGCGCAACCCATGAATGAACACTGCCACTGTTTTGCGCGCGATTACATCGCGCGACATTCCACATCCTTGTCCAGCTTTTCTGGCCTCAGACTCTAGCATCATCCCGTAGTAGACGGAATTGGCCGAGTCTGACGGACGTTGGAATCTCTTCTCAAAGAGTTCCCATTTCGATAAGGGATCCATTCCCTGGAAGTGCCAAGCCAACGCTTCCACCAATTCATCTAAGGTGGCGCAATTATCTTGCTCCCACCTATCCACAGCCAACTGACCTGGACCATCTTGTAACAAGTGGATCAGGCGCGTAAGCGCAGTGGTCTCATTCCACCGGTTCACGGACATCGCCTTACTGAACTTTTCCCACCAAGTCTCCCAGTCTTGGTTTATTCCGTCAAACGGGGGAACCTCGACAGCCCTCACCCTTGCGGGCTGGTACTGTTCTTGCACGCTGATATTTCGGTCGCGCAAATACAGAGATCGGTATACCGCTGAGGCACCGATGCCAGGGGTGATAGTGGATGCCTCCATTACCGCCCGGCGAATGGCTGGGTTCGTCTTTATGAGTTCCCGTTCTGCACCGGTGTACCGGTATGCCGCAAAAGAGTCGGCGCTCGCGTTTTGCGCGCAGCCGTCGACGGGCGCATTTTGCCCAGCTGGAAGGGAGGGAGCTGTGGGCGCACAGCCTGCCGCGTTAGACGCATTTACATTGGCGCTGCTAGGAGGGCCAAGCTTTGCTTGTCGTTGGATTGCTTTTAACACTCCATCAGAAACACCGGGGTTGTGGTGCGCATTTACATCGCCCCCAGCAAATTGTTGCCATTGGGCATTCAGCTCATTTTCGCGCGTGAGGATTTCCCTCTCGCGCTTTTGTAACGCATTTAGTTGTTCCCGTTGCACGGAATGTTGCGCGGCAGGTATCATGTACGACAAGTCAATGACTGGGGGCGGAAGAGACAGGGTCGGAGTAGCACCCGTCCTCTCTTTCGGAAGGAAAGAGAAGAGGCTGCCTTCCTCACGAGTGACCTGTAGGGACATTTGCGCGCTTTTGGCGGCTTCTGGATTTTGCGCGGGCGCAAATTGTGTATCAACTACAGCTTTTCCAGGAGTTCCTGGATTAGCCGTTACAGTTAGGGGCGAAACCCCGGCAGGTCGGACTGGGTCCGCCATTACAGTAAGGGGGGATACCCCGAGACTTCGAACACTGTCCGAATCAGTTATGGAGACGCCATCCAAAGATTGCGCCTCCCCATCGCCCTTTTCTCCCCCCGCAGGTGCTGCAGAACGCAAGCAACCGCGGCGGGCGGAAATAGGGGCCTCACCAGGTTCCTTCCGCTTAGCCAGCTCGCGTGCCTTAGCCTTTGCGAGCCTAGGCGACTGGCTTGTGCAACCACCAAAACTAAAAGAAATTCAAATTTCGCTGGTATATAAAAAAAACCTAAACAATCTACTAAAATTTATGAAAAATGCTCCGAATTTTGTACGAATAAAAGGATAATGAATAAAAATGAGCAACTGAAATAAATTAATCGCTCTATGCCCAGATAGAACAATTCCTTGATTTCAGTTATTTTCTCGCTATCACCAACGGTTAATTATAGAAATACACGAAATTTAGAAGATCCTAATGAAAATTTGAACAAAAAGAAAGATGCCGAATAAGAAGGAGATTTAAGAAATAAAGGTTAATGAAAGAGCTTTTAGACGTAAATACAGGAAAAAGAGTGAAAAAGCTAGCACGTAACGAAAGCCGACCAAACAGTCTGGCAGACGTTGACACTCTGCCCTAATGTTCCAATAACGCTTTCTGACGTCGTCTCCTGTGCCAGCGACGCGCGATGTCGCTAGGTAACGATGGAACTAAGAAAAACATGCGGCTAGCACAAGCAGACTGCGAAGATTCACTAAAAATAGGCCGGCATTTAATGTCGGAGAACCGCAGCAGCAATTTTAATTTAAAACTCTAACCAAATATAATGCACGTATAGCCTAATATCGGGATAGCTAGTCCACGTCCTGTACGCCTCCTCCAGTCGGAGCGACACAAGGGTACGCCATTATAGTGCATCTAACGCTCCTCAGGCCACGATTTGCGCCGATGTTTTAACCGCGGATTCAAGGCTCGCCCCTCGCTGGTTATTTAAACTACTAATTAATTAAGGCTAGCCGCAAAATATAACAAGTATACCACATGGGTCAAGTCACCATTCGCAATGATGCTGCCCCGGTACGCCGTAAACTATCAATATCACGTCATGGAACATGAAGACAGTGACCGTGTGTCGCTGTCACAATGCGTACGCGCTGTCACTTCTGACAACACTCCGTTTTTTATTTTTTTATTATTATTAGATTCGCGTATCGAAAGTGAACTAAAAGGTATTACACTCCTTACTAATCCTGGTCACGGCACCAGTTTAACCGTTCGGCTAATCTGCCCCCGCCTAAGGCGAGCCGAACGTGTTAATGTTATGTAATAATTTCCATGTGAAATTCCTGAGCCTGCCGCGGGCTGCTGCGGCTCCTCCTCCCGTCTGCAGGTAGTCCATCGCCGTCGGTGTCCGCCCCGCGCGAAAGGCGGCCAGCCAGATTATGGTAAGAATAAAGTCGTGAGCTCTCGTGAAGGTGGACTGAGACGTTCCTTGCATTCTTTACTATCCTCCAGTATTATTGTGGATTAACCGCTATAGAAAACCTGATATTCGATTGCTTTATATGTAATTAAGGGCCTTAAGCCTAAGTAGGCCTTATGCAGTTACTTACTCCATCTGTGGGAATATAATGACAGACTATAACAGAATTTAACGTAGTGTTACTTCAAGGCGGAAATTAACGACATTAACTTAGAACTGATTATCAGTGACAGCGGCGGCATCCCTAGCCGTACGCGTACTTCTAGAATTATTCAGTAACACAATTAATATACCGAAATGCGAAGGGGACAGCCAGCTAGTTGAAATAACCTAACTTATAGAAGTAGGGAAACTTTAGGCCTATAGGCGCGCTCGTCGGCGAATTGCGTATGTAGATGAAACTCTGGCTGGCCGCCTTTAGCGCGGGGCGGACACCGACGGCGACGGACTAACTGCAGACGGGAGGAGGAGCCGCAGCAGCCCGCGGCAGGCTCAGGAATTTCACATGGAAATTATTACATAACATTAACACGTTAGGCTCGCCTTAGGCGGGGTCACGGCACCAGTTTAACCGTTCGGCTAATCTGCCCCCGCCTAAGGCGAGCCTAACGTGTTAATGTTATGTAATAATTTCCATGTGAAATTCCTGAGCCTGCCGCGGGCTGCTGCGGCTCCTCCTCCCGTCTGCAGGTAGTCCATCGCCGTCGGTGTCCGCCCCGCGCGAAAGGCGGCCAGCCAGAGTTTCATCTACATACGCAATTCGCCGACGAGCGCGCCTATAGGCCTAAAGTTTCCCTACTTCTATAAGTTAGGTTATTTCAACTAGCTGGCTGTCCCCTTCGCATTTCGGTATATTAATTGTGTTACTGAATAATTCTAGAAGTACGCGTACGGCTAGGGATGCCGCCGCTGTCACTGATAATCAGTTCTAAGTTAATGTCGTTAATTTCCGCCTTGAAGTAACACTACGTTAAATTCTGTTATAGTCTGTCATTATATTCCCACAGATGGAGTAAGTAACTGCATAAGGCCTACTTAGGCTTAAGGCCCCTAATTACATATAAAGCAATCGAATATCAGGTTTTCTATAGCGGTTAATCCACAATAATACTGGAGGATAGTAAAGAATGCAAGGAACGTCTCAGTCCACCTTCACGAGAGCTCACGACTTTATTCTTACCATAACTAACAAGGATACCAGCGAAATATGCATACCTATTTAAGGCGCTACTAACTCCCTTTTCCTCCCGTGTGATTTGATTACCTTGGTTTTAGAATTTAGATAAGAAAAAGACCGAATATCGGCTGAAAATGACAGAGCGCGAATAAACACGTCTGCCGGGTCAGGCCCCGAACGCCCGACCTTCTTCCGTTGCTTAGCTAGTCGCTAAGCAACGCTTTACCCCCGCGAACCGTCGCGTGCACATGCGGAAGCAATTTGCGCTCTCGTTGGACGAGTGCGCAAATTGCTCAAGGCGAGTAGACACGCCCACTTCACTATGTTATGGTCTACTGTATCGAATGCTTTGCTGAAGTCAATGAAGGCTGCTCCAACTAATTGTTTTTGGTTCATTGACGCCAATATGTCATTTGTTAGGTTAGCTATTGTTTTAGATGTGGAGTGCAGTTTCCTGAAACCTCCTTGTCTTTCGTTTAGTATATTGTTTTTTTCCAGGTGTTCATTTATGTGTCTATGTAGCACTTTTTCAATGAGCTTGCCTGGGGTTTGAAGAATCGATATTGGCCTGTAGTTTCCCATGTTTTGTTTGTCTCCACTTTTGTGGATAGGGGTAATGGTTGCCATTTTCCAGGCTGAGATAAAATGCCCCTGTTCAAAGGAGATGTTGAATAGGTCGACTATAGTGGCTGGGATGGCTTGGAGTGCCTCTTTCAGCATTTTGGTTGGTATTTCGTCTATTCCACTTGGTTTATTTGTGTCTATGTCATTTATTAGTTTTTTTACTTCTATTATATCTGTTTTGCAGGTGGGGATTTCATTCTGCACAGTTCCTGATCTATTTTCCCACCTTTTTTTAAATTTTCCTGACAGCGTTTGTCCTATTGTGGCAAAGTGCGTGTTCAGTTTGTTTGCTGCATCTTTGTCTGAGAGTATTGTCCCTTCGTTATCTTGGAAGGTTGTGTGCTCTTCTTTGTTATTTTTGGGGAATAATAGGTCTACATTCTTCCAGAATCTGTTTGTATTGCTTCCCCAGTCTCTGTCCTGCTTTATTATGTATTTCTTTTTTGCTGTTCTCACAGCTTTGAGAGAGTGGTTTCTGGCAATATGGTAGGCCAGTTTGTCTTCTATAGTTTCTGTGAGCTTTGCTTTATTACCCAGTTTACTTTTGGCTATGATGAGCGTTAGCAGGTCATTGTCTACCCAGGGGTCCTGGTTTTTTTGTATTTTTATTTTCTTAATGGGGCACATCTCGTCAGCTGATTTTCTTATTTCTGCGATGATGTTGCCCCAATAGATATTAACATCATCTCTGTTTTGTGTGATGTTGTTTATGTTTTGGTGCAGATGATTTTTTAATGCATCTTCTGAGTAGTTTTTTAGGGACCTGCCCATCTTATACTCATAGTGATTTGTGCTTTTTAGTTTTTTCCTTGTTACATATATTAGCTCATGATCACTTATACCCCAGCTCCTGGTGCCCCATTTAGTGGCGTGGTTTGAGTTGGTTAGTATTAGGTCAATTGTGGTGCTATTTTTACTGAGCCTTGTTTTTTCAGTGATGAGCTGTTGTAGGCCTAAGATTTTGATTGTGGTTTGCAGCATTAGTTTGTTTTTATCATTGCTGTTGTAATTTACATTAAAGTCTCCTAGTATGAAGATTTCTGCCTTTGTCAGTTTTTTTATGGTGTTTATGCTCTTCTCTAGGGCTTCAATGAAGAGTTCAATTTCCCCTGATGGAGGTATGTAGAGGCTTGCTATGGCTATATTTGCTTGCTTTTCATTTTTGTTGTTCTTGGTATTCTTGGTGTTCTTGGTGTTCCTGTTCTTCTTGTTCTTCTTGTTCTCCTTGTTGTTCTTGTTCTCATTGTTCTCAATGTTCTCATTGTTCTCGTTGTTCTTGTTGTTCTCGTTGTTCTTGTTCTTCTTTTTCCTCTTGTTCTTCATGTTCTTGTTCTTCTTTTTTTCTTGTTCTTCTTGCAATTCTTGTTCTCTTTCCTCTTATTGTTCCTTTTCGACTTCTTACCATGTTTCTTCTTCTTCTTCTTCTTCTTCTTCCTTTTGTGTGTGTTTTGCCTAATACGATTTTTGATTTGGGGGCAATTCTGGATAGGTATCAGGCGAGGTGGAGGGGAATGTTTTTCTTGCACTACTTTACCGGCCGTACTAGGAGCCTGAAGGGAGACGCTGACGTGAGCGGCCGGAAGTCATGTACTACTAGTCAGACATGCGCACAACTGGAATCACTCACATGCGCAGTCGCACCCTCAACAAACTAGTAGCGAGCCAAAGTTTCAGAAATTGACACAAACATACTATGAAAGGTCGGCCTACTGTCAGCCCATGTTTTCTTTGTTTTTATTATGTGAAAGAGTTTGTAATTTGAGAAGTTATACACAGTTTGTAGATCAGATAATTATGTGGCGCATATTCACAAAAATATTATGAATAATGACATGCAAATAATAATAATTATATTATTGAGCATATAGAGAATGGTTTGTAGTCTATCCACTACACGAAAAACGAGACAACAAAACTATATGAAAAAATTCCAACACCAACCGAAATAGTAATTGAATTTTTATTATAATGCTCCTCCTCCCCTCCCCCCTCTCCCCCCCCCCCCCCATCCCCTCCCCTCCGCTCCCCTCCGCTCCCCTCCCCTCCCCTTCCATGCCCCCATATCTCCTCCATTCTCCTTTTCCTCTTCCTTCTCTTCCGTACTCTGCCCGTCCATCCCCTCCCCACCCCGCACTATACCCCCTTTCACCTGCCCTGCCATGTCTCCCCTCTCCTCCAGTCCACTCCCCTCCCCTCCGCTCCCTTCCATTCCTCCCCTTCCACTCCATCTCCTCTTCCGTGCCCTGCCCTGCCCTGCTCTGCCCTGCTCTGCCCTGCCCTGCCCTGCCCTGCCCTGCCCTGCCCTGCCCTGCCCTGCCCTCCTCCCCACCCCTCCCCTTTTATCCGTGCCCTCGCCTCCCCTGTCCCTCAACTCTCCTCCCCCTGTCCCCTCCCCCCTCCTCCTCCCCCCCCCTCCGCTCCCCTCCCCTCCCTTCTACTCCCCCACTCCCCTCCACTCCCCTCCCCATAACCTGCTCCTCTCCCCTCCCCTCCTCTCCCCTCCCTTCCTGTCCCTCCTCCCCCCTCCTCCCCGCGCCTCCCCGCGCCTCCCCCGCTTTCTCCCCCATCTCCTCCCCCTACCCTCCCTCCGTCCCCTCCCTCCGTCACCACCCTCCGTCCCCTCCCTCACCTGCTCTCCCCTCCCCTCCCCTCCCCCCTCCCCCTCCCCCTCCCCCCCCCTCTCCCCGGCCCTGTGCTCAAATCCCAACCCCGAATTTTGTGAGAGAGTTTCAAACGTCTTTATTTCACGGACCCACCAGACAGTGATTTGAGTGGGCTGGTTATTGAATCCAACAGTTTCAATCGGACCTTCTAACTGTTCCAAGGAGCTCTCACGTACATAGCCTTTCGAGTGGTTAAAGTTGTTTATCTTTGGGGTTCTGTAGCATTTGTATCCATTTCCTTAAAACTGTGCAATATTAAACTCCGAACCAAGTAACTGCACGGATGACGAGACTTGGTCCATGCCAGTTGGTGGCTGATATTCATGTTATACCCCTGTCACCCTATGACGTAACAGGCCAGCGAAATTCTCGGCGTTTCAGGGCCAAATTGGACGTCAGTGCAATGTAGTGGACATGGCGAAACATCGGTCCAACTTTGTTGTAACGTGTCTCAATGAGTTAGAACATACAAAAAAATGGCCCAACGTAATGCTAACGAGCCTCCAGCGCACGAGGCATCAGCCTAGTGAAAGCCTGGCATCGGCTTAGCATAGGACTCATGTAATTATGCCCGCCCTAACGTAGCTACGTGTGATGCTGATGTAATTCGTAATGTGAGTTGACCTCAGGCCCGCGAGTGAGCAGCGTCAGTCTAACGACAGTCCAGCGTGCTCAGCATAAGGAGAGCGAGAGCTCAACATGCTCAAAGTGAGCATAACGGATGGCTTTATATACTTGAAGGCAAAACGTTTGCACCATGTTCACACCATGTTCACAACACGATTGCTTATGTTCGAAGAGCGTTGGCGCACATTACATATGTTATGCGCGCTCCAGCCATTTGTCAACTATGTCGAATACGTCAAGACACGTTGGACTTATGTTAGACTAACATTATTAGACACATGTCAGAGACACATTAGACATACATAGAGATACGTTAAGACCACGTTGTCAGCGTGCAAGCTGCACATTCCTCCAGGCTCTCCATCAGTCTACCGTAAGTCAATGTAGCTCAACGTAGACCGATGTAGCTCTAACAGACTTCCAACGTATCTCGACATAAGCCTAACGTGAGCGCAACATATGCCAAACGTAACCCAACGTAACGGCCTTATGTCGAGCTGTGTCGATAGTTTTGGGTATGTCCAAAACCTTGACGCGTGTCACCGTATCTCAACGTAGCTCGCCGTATCTCGCCGTATCTCGATGTAGGCTTAAAGAACGAGTATCATCTCTTGACATATCTCGACGTAATGGCCAAATTTCACCTACATCGGCTTACGCTATGGCGTTACATCATAATGTGACAGGGGTATTAGGGATCGTAATCTATATTTGACCTTCTCTCTTTCTAAAAGAATACAAGTGCGTCGTCGTTGTTAATTCTCCCTTCTGTATCAAACATCTGCTGGTTTTGGGGATCACTTTACATTGAAACATATATATTGATTGTTGGGGTTTTACATCCTGGCAATGTCTAAGGTCATATCAAGACGGGTTCTGATTTGTGACAGCGCACACTCATGGGGACTTTATAGTGCTGCCCCACTGGGTGACCAGACCACCAGATGCATGACCTAATATCCCACTCAGTCACATTGTCCTGACACTGAACCAACCAATCATTGCCCTATCCTAATAATGCCGAGTGGCTGGCGGGCAAGCGACAAGTATCAATTTTTAAGTCATTGGGTTAACTTGACCAGGGGTTTGAATCCCATGATCTACCAAAATGGGAGATGGACGCTCAACTCATTCGGCCATCCCATCTAGTATTGAATCAGATAGAGGATAACTCAAGGTGAGCTGCTGTATCCTTACATCGCGGAACAGTTGATCCCGGATCTCAATTGCTTATCGTCCAGTCAGACAGCGTATCCTACCAGCTGATGGCGCAGTCAGATCCAACCTATTAACACACCACATACATTATGACACCCTCAAGGTCACTGTGGAACACTCCTCGCGTGAGGAAGGTCATGAGTTCGGTTCATGGTCGACTCAAACCAATGACTCTCAAATTGATACTTGTCGCTTCCTAGCCTGGCGCTCGGCATTAATAAGATAGGGCAAGGACTGGTTAGCTCAACGTCAGGATAATGTGACTGAGTGGGATATTAGGGCATGGTGCCACTCGCCTGATTTCCCAGTGAGGCAGCACTATAAAAGTCACCATGAGTGCACACTGTCACAAGTCGGTACCTCTCCTGATATGACCTTAGATGTTGCCAGGACGTAAAACTCCCAACAACCACAAACCCTATGGTACACGAGGATAGCAACACAAGAGCAATAGGTATTAATACTAGCACATGATCAAATCACGGAATATTTCCTTATTCAATAATATGCGCAAATAAAGGTTGTCATGTACTTTCATCCCTGAATAATATGCACGCACATTATATTTCCCAGTAAGGGGTAGCTATAAATAATAAATTACCATCCAGGTTGTACTCGTAGCTGTTTGTTTATTGGGGTGTTACGTCCTGGTAACATCTAAGGTGTTATTAGGCCGACCTTATCATGCTGCTCCACTGGAAGATCAGGCTGCCAGGACCAGAACCCAATAGTCACATTATCCTGATCATGAGCTAACCAGTCCTTATCCTATCCTACTTCCTAGTCATGCTGAGCGCCAGACCAGGTAACGACAAGTATACATTTTGTAAGTCATTGCTTTGACTCAGACGGGTTTTCAAACTCCTGGGGCCATATGCAGGAGTCAGTGTTAGCGAGCCAAAACGCGTTTAGATGGGATTTCTGGTTTAGCGCCGAAAAGTTGGTATGCATGGAGCAGTGTTAGGCCTAACACCACGAGTTTAAGGTCCGTGACACTAACCCCGTTTCATATGACGTTTACGGGCGGTGTTAGCGTAAGGTTGTCGCCAAATCTATTGAATGCGATCATATTTAACAGAATTACATACGCAATAAGTGAAATTTGTTCAATTTAACCCTAAATTCGAACCGTTATTAAGGCTACTGCCGCATTGGCGGCGATATTAATAGTATCAAATCGACGAATGTAAAGTAAACAAATCGCCGCCGTCGTGACCGCCGCGTCGACGTCGACATCCATACTGGCCGACGTCTACGCATTGGCGGCAATGTATTAGCGATTTGTTTACTTTACGCTCGTCGATTCGAAAATATAACTATTAATATCGCCGCCAATGTGGCGGTAGCCTTAATAACGCTTCGACTTTAGGGTTAAATTGATCAAATTTAACTTATTGCGTATGTAATTCTGTTAAATATGATCGCATTCAATAGATTTGAGCCTAATATATGGCTACAAACGCAGAGGGATTTCCCAAATCTATAAATAAATTCACGTTTAGCTATAATGAAAGTGTTACGCGCTCCTGCATACGACTTGACACAGTTCCCGACGTTGGTGATAGCTAAACGGTAATAGGCTCTAACACGAAACGCCGCTAACACTGACTCCTGCATATGGCCCCTGACCTTCTCCACAGGAAGGTGGTGCTATTACCGATTCAGCCACCACGTTCAGTCAGGTTGGAGCTAGCGTTGTGCTAACCTTGGCTCAGTAATTGGGTTCGAAGCTGTCCCCGTTCCTTATATGCAGGCTGTACTGGCCGTCTATTGAAAGTAGGTCATTGTGCTGAAATATAGGTCACTCCACTGCGAGTTGCTCTCGTCTCGCGTCGTGTACTCGCACATTACCTATAACTGTGCCCCGCGTAGTACAGTGGGAGTTAATCATTCCGTTTCTATGGTTACGTGGTGAGTGTGAGGCGGCGCTACACACAGGTGATAGGGTGCAGGTGTTAATCGGCCAGCCCTTGTCCTCGGCTTACTAGCAGTTCAACAAATAAATTCACCCAAAAGCACACTGACTGATGTGAGCCTACTCTGTGAACACAATCCATTCAGATTTTAAATTAATTTGTACATATTTAAATATTTGAACAAACCCAATTTAACCTGGATCATTAACCGTTATCTTGCAATAACAGTAGCACCCTTGTAATTGGAGTGCGTGCGGACGAGTTGGTTGGTTGGTTGTTGGAGTTTTATGTCCTGGCAACATCTATGGTCATGTAAGGATGGGTACCGACTTGTGACAGTGTGCATACAAATGGCGACTTTATAGTGCTGCCCCACTGGGAAATCAGGCTGCCAACACCATGACTCGATATCCCACTCAGTCACATTATCCTGACACTGAGCTAAACAGTCCTTGCCCTATTAATGCCGACTGGCAGGCTAAGAAGCGACAAGTATCATTCATTTGACTCGACCGGGAACCAAACTCCTGATCTCCCGCACGCGAGACCTGCACTCTACCGATTCGGCCACCCGCACCAGGTACGTGCGCGGACGATGTTTGATTAAACTTGTCGACTATTCTTTAGTGTGACGCTCGTCATGGTCGTAATCGCTCCCAGACGCGCCTTCGCAGATTACAAGATGCTGCTGCTGATACTGGCCTTGGGCGGGGTGTACTAACCTTTCGTCATTCACCTGACTGTGGGCTACCTAATATATAACTAGACACCGCAAACCACGTCTGTGGAGGGAGAGGATGTCACACAGGGTTTAATTTGTCTTCTGAGGTTGTTTTGGGGGTCGTTGTTTGTTATGATGCTATGGATGGGATTTCGTTCTTACCTGGCGTTCCAGACCGAATGGTCAAACCAGTATGCTGGCTAGCTAGCTAGCTTCTCGTGAGTGCGGGACATGGTGCCGAGTCAAAGCGATGGCTCACCAAATTTATACTTGTCGCTACCTAGCCTGGTGCTTGATATAACTAGGCTAGGACAACGGCTGGCTTCTCAGTATCAGGATAAAGTGAGTCAGTGAGTAACTGAGTGAGTGGGATATCGGGTCATGGTGGGCAGTACTATAAAGTCGCCGTGAGTGGTGCGCTGATACAAGTCACTACCCCCGTCCTGATATGACCTTCCATGTTGACAAACACAACCTGCTTACTGCACTAGCAGTACGCCTAGAACTCAGCGCAAACTTGATAGGCCAGCAGTAAAGTCTGCCCCCTCAAATTTCTGTGTTGTGCCCTGGGCCCGTATGCATGACGTGGTGTTAGCGAGCCAAAACTGGTTTTGGCGGAGATTTCTAGGTTAGCGGCGAAAACTCAGTATGCAAGGAGCAAACACACCGAGTGTAAGCTAACACCGCATCATGCATACAGGCCCAGGTGTGTACACACACCTTGTGCGTTGCCATAACAACATAAGTTAGCGGAACACTGAAGATATGTGGTATATAATCCAATTAATTGTTTTGGGGATTATTTTTTAGCGGTCATGATATGCACAGCAGTGTCTGCACCGGTGTATTTGGTGCGATATTGATCAAGGATCATACATAGTAAGCTTGCACGTGGTGGTCCACTCGGTAAGAGACTATGGTAGGTCGATAGTTCAAATCCTGGCTGAGTCAAACCATTGACTTACAAAGGTGCTACTTGTCACTACCTAGCCTAGTGCTTGGCATTACTAGGATAGGGTAAGGACTGGTTAGCACAGTGTCAGGGTAATGTGACTGAGTGGGAAATCAAGTCACGGTGCCAGCGACCTGGTTTCCAAGTGGGGAAGCACTATAAAGTTATCATGAGTGCGCACTGACACAACTTGGTACTTTTCCAGATATAACCTATAAAGATGTTGCTAGAATGTAAAATCCCAAGCAAACAAACATATACCATATAAAATATATCTGAGTGGAAAATTGGGTCATGATGCTGGTAGCCGTACTGATGTCTTTCAATATTGCTAGGACATGAAACCCCAATAAATTCAAACCAAATATGCACCCCCATATACACCTACACATATGTAGCTACTTAGACATGGATGTGAAGGCTACACACTGCTAACTGGACATGGACATGAAGGCAGTGAGCCGCTACCTGGACAATGACGTAAAGCCAACATACCACTACCTGGACATGGACATGAAGGCAGGAAGTCATTACCTGGACATGGACATGAAAGCAGGAGGCCACTACCTTGACATGCACATGAAAGCAGGAAGCCGCTACCTGGACATGGACATGAAAGCAGGAAGCCGCTACCTGGACATGGACATGAAGGCAGGAAGGCGCTACCTGGACATGGACATGAATGCAGCAAGCCACTACCTGGACATGGACCTGAAGGTAGGAATCCACTACCTGGACATGGACATGAAGGCAGGAAGCCACTACCTGGACATGGGCATGAAGGCAGGAAACAAATACCTGGACATGGACGTGAAGGCAGGAAGCCACTACCTGGACATGGACATGAAGGCAACATGCTGCTGCCTGGACGTGGATGTGAAGGCAACACATCACTATCTGGACATGGACATGGACATGGACATGAAGGCAATATGCTGCTGCCACACTGCTGGATGTGAAGGCAACACACCAAGACCTGGACATGGGCAACACGTTACCACCTGGACATGAACATGAAGGCAACTTTCTGCTACTTGGACATGGACATGAAGTCAACGCGCCACTACCTGGACATGATTGTAACACACCACTACCTGGACACAGACATGGCCATCACAGACATGGACATGAAGGCAGGAATCCACTACCTAGACTTGGACATGAAGGCAGGAATCCACTACCTGGACATGGACATAAAGGCATGAATCCACTACCTGGACATGGACATGGACATGAAGGCAGGAATCCACTACCTGGACATGGACATGAAGACAGGAATCCACTACCTGGACACGGAAATTGAAAGCAGGAAGCCACTACCTGGAGTTGGACATGAAAGCAGGAAGCCACTACCTGGACCTGGACATGAAGTCAACATGCCGCTACATGGATAAGGATGTGAAGGCAACACACCACTATCTGGACATGGACATGAAGGCAACACACTGCTACCTGGACATGGACATGAAGCCAACACACTGCTACCTGAAGATGGACATGAAGGCAACATGCCACTACCTGGACATGGACATGAAGGCAACATGCTGCTACCTGGACATGGACATGAAGGCAACTCGCTGCTAACTGGACATGGATGTGAAGGCAATATGTCGCTACCTGAACATGGACTTAAAGACAACATGCTGCTACCTTGACATGGGCATGAAGGCAACACCCCACTACCTGGACATGGACATGAAGGCAACACCCCACTACCTGGACATGGATATGAAGGAAAAACCCCACTACCTCGACATGGACATGAAGGCAACACACCACTACCTGGACATGGACATGAAGCCAACATGCCACTACCTGGACATGGGCGTGAAGCCAACATGCCACTACATGCCACTACCTTGACATGAACATGAAAGCAACATGCCGCTACCTAGACATAGGTGTGAAGGAAGCCCCTATCTGCTAGAAGCATCTCGACCGGCCGTCCTTGCGGGCAGTAACATGTTGTCTTATCTCATGCCCAGCTACAGGCGTACCCTTTATCACTATGGCCGACACAGGTGCGCCACGTAACGCCCGTTACCTGCGGCCACAGTCACCTACCAACCACGGCCTCTCCCACCCAAGTCACTGAAGCGATCCTGCGCGTGTGCGTGCCCTTTCACTGCTTCTTCTTCAGGAATTGCATATTGGGAGTCACTGTGTTTAAATAATTTAATTTGGGACTGACAATTTGAGACCTCCTTGTTTTTCACTATCCCCCTCGCTGCTTTTATTTTGGGCGGAAAATTTGGTCAATAGAAAAAATCCTTCCCCCCCTCCCACCAATCCATCCACTCACCCACCCACCCAACCTTACCTACCCTGAGCGGTAAACAAGATCACGTGCCCAGTCACGTGGGTAACACAAGGAAATGGCGGGAAATAGGGGCCCCACAGTTGAACCCGGAAGTGAAGGAGCAACTCAAGGGTGGAGCCGGAAGGGAGTGGTATGAGAATTCCCGCTAGGTGGCCGCAGTGGGCTTGGGGCTACTCCACCACCAAGCTCAGGTGCATTTAGAGAAGAAGTAGTGGGGACCAGTGTAGTGACTGAACTGCAAGGCTGCCCCCCCCCCCCCCGCCCCCCAACGAATGACTTATAAAATTGATACTTGTCGCTACCTAGCCTGGCGCTCGGGATTATTAAAATAGGGCAAGGATTGATTAGCTCTGTGACAGGATAATGTGACTGAGTGGGATATAGGGTCATGGTGCCGGCCACCTGATTTCCCAGTGGGGCAACACTATAAAATCACCATGAGTGCACACTGTCACAAGTCGGAACCCATCATGATATGACCTTAGATGTTGCTAGGATGTAAACCAACAACAAACAAGCAAAGTGAGCGGCAACTGAAGCACTTGCGGGCTAGAATGTCTTTGCTAATTTGTCTTATCTCATGCCCTCTGAGAATAGGCATGTTGGGATGCAGGGTGTATTACAGGAGGTTGTTTATGATTGTTGTAAGGGCAAGAAAATGGGGTATCTGTGTACGGTTATTGAGACATATTGCAAGGGACAAAGCTTATCTGGGAGTCTCTTAAAAAAGAAGGAGAAAAACGGTTTCTGTACACAGTATGGCGTCCATATGTGCTAACACTCGTACAGTGAAACACTTCACACCGCTGTCATTCTCTGACATCTATCAAAGTTCGGCTATTAAAATATTTTTAAAAGTTTTGAAAAGCTGGCCGTTCGTGTAAGTTGGGGTGGGTGTTTAAAATGTTGTTTCTGTTTGTTACTGAGAGCTGCTAGATTAGATTTTCCAATATTTACAGAAAATTCACTTTTTTCCCTCAATTCTGTATTTGACTTGAGGACTGGGGGAGGCGGGCTTGGGTGGGGTGGGTGCTGGTCGGGGGCGGTGTCGGGGGGTAGGAGTTACATACTAAATTGATTCTTCTATTCAGCCAGTAAAACAAGGAACGATTACAGCGAAGGTTCTACACCTATCAACCACTAAAGCCACCCCTCCCCTGCACACAAAGGGCTGAAGGGGAGATACATGTCCATGCACAATTTCCCTCCCCCATGCACAATTTGCTCCCCCTCCCCAACCGTCCCTCATCATCATCATCATGCTGTCGGTCGCAATGCGACAAAGACTGCTTTTATTTCTTAACAGCCGCTGTTCCGTGCGGTTGTGCATTTCATAAAAGCTGCTTGCAAAGTGTTGAAGTGCTGCTGGCTTTTGCAAGTTACTAGCAGCACTCTCTCGGGGAGCAAATAAAGGTTTCACACCGGCAAGAACACGTCAAGACAGGCGCAAACTATTTGTCCCTGCAGTAGCTGGCCGGGAGATGTTGGGAGTTCCCTTCATCACCGCCCTTAATGCTGCCACGGAAGCATGGTTTTCTGTTAGGGTTTGCTCCCTTAGCCGTTGATTCTATCAAGAACCTATACCACAAGGCAGTGGTTTATAACTTTGCAAGGCAGGGGCGTCAAACACCCTGAGGTATTTTAGCAGATAGGTACTGCATTACCCGCAGAACCGTCCCTCACAACCGTAATATAAAGCCACAAATGGGGGGAGGAGAAATATCCAAAAAGGACCCAGATATAATCTCACGACCAGATGGAATGGCCGAATTAGTTGAGCATCCGTCTCCCATTTTGGTAGATCAAGCGAATCAAACCCACGCATTCAAACCCTGGTCGAGTCAAACCAATGACTTAAAAATTGATACTTGTCGCTTCCTAGCCAGGTGCTTGGCATTATTCGGATAGGGCAAGGACTGGTTGGCTCAGTGTCATGATAATGTGACTGAGTGGGGTATCAGGTCATGGTGCAGGCAGCCTGGTCGTCCATTGGGGCAGAACTATAAACTCATCATGAGTGTGTCGGTACCTGTCCTGATATGAGCTTTAAATGTTGCATGGATATAAAACAACAACAACGACAAACCACACCTTCACAGCCACACCCTCCTACCCCTGCTGAGGTCTTCTATCCCGGCTTGCAAACTTTTTATCCTGGCTTACAAACTTTCTGCCAGTGGAGTTGTGGGTTGTGGGTTGTGGTTGAGGTCACACTGCATGCACTGATAACATGTATCCAAACAAACAAGTTAAAGGATATGACCTTAGATGTTGCTAGGACATAAAGCAACAAACAAGCAAACAAGCAAACAAGCAAAAGGAGCGGCTGGGCATCCGCAGTAGAAACTGCGTGACTGATGCGCCGGCGCAGTGCCTGCGAATTCCAGGTGCAGCCGGGTAGCAGGCAGTCAACCGCAGCCACCTCTTCCCGGGTGGCAGGTGCTGCTCCAACTCACCTCAAACACTGGGATCCCTAGGTGCAGGCGGCACATCCGCAGCAACACGCTGACGGCATGACTGGTTACAGGAGGGTAAGTGGGGATGCTAACTGAGATAATGATGTCCCAGATAGTGTTGTTATATAGCAATAACAAACACACCATTCACCTCCCTCCAGCTTTTTGTTTGTTTGTTATTTTACGTCCTAGCAACATCTAAGGTCATATCAGGACCGTTACCGACTTGTGACAGTGCGCACTCATGGCGACTTTATAGTGCTGCCCCACTGGGGAATCAGGCCACCAGCACCATGACCTAATGTCCCACTCAGTCACATTATCCTGACACTGAGTGAACCAGTCCTTGGCCTATCCTAGTAATGTCGAGTGCCAGGCCAGGAAGCGACAAGTATCAATTTTTAAGTCATTGGTTTGACTCGACCAGGATTCGAACTCACAAACTCATGAGTTCGGATCCCCCGATCTCCCAAAACAGGGGACGGACGCTCAACTCATTCGGTCACCCCGTCCTCCCTCCAGGAGTGGTCTGGTCCTCCCTCCAGGAGTGTCTGTACTATAAACCTCTGAGGCAGAAGGAAGTTTATCTTGGGAATAAGGAGATGTGGTGGTGGAGGGTTGGGGTTGGGGGGCTCTTCTTCCACACATTTCTCCCATTATATTGACGAATGTTGGTTGCCTTGGAAACAGACTAACTAACTGACTGATAAGGAGTTCAAACGGAAACAGTACCAGCTGCGTTTACCTTTAGAAATATGAAAATTCCATGCAAACTGAGGTCTCCCACTGTATTTCCCTATTCGTTGCCAACTACCTAACTATTAAAGTAGGTACTCCAAAGTGATTTCTATTTTCAACAGGTCAGTTTTACATCTTATATATCTGTACAGATCTTTTAAATTGGATCTCAATGATATACAAATCATTTAGATCGATTGAATAGCTGCAAAGTTATGAGTGTTTAAAGATTGATTTTTATGCCACGATTTGTGCACATTTCCAAATTAGCCAAATCTTGGATTTTAGGGTCCCACCTGGAAGCTATTTTGCATATGATCTGTCCAATATTAAAGAATCACATTCTCTATAGTACAAATAAGAAGCTCAATTTTTTACAGACCATCACTGTTAGTATTCTTTCTGAAATTTCATGTCAAACTTGCTAAATTCCTTAATTTCCAGCAACCACCATTAATAAATTCAGTAAAATATAGAAAAATAGCATAACTCCCGTTCTAATTGTCCTATCACAGCAATCTTTACACCAAAATAACCAGAATCAAAAGCTCTACATGATGACATAAGTTTCTAACTGATCAGAGAAAGAAAGACAACATTCAATTTTAGGCATCGCGAGCTGACAATAAAATTAAGAAAAATAGCATAACTCCCATTCTAATTGTCCGATCACTGCACTCTTTATACCAAAATAACCAGAATTAAAAGCTCTACACGATGACATCATTTTCTAACTGATCAGAGAAAGAAAGACAACATTCACTTCTAAGCATCGTGAGCTGACAATAGCCAAATTCTTGCAGCAGTCACTTCTCAGACCAACCTTGATGCGCATGATATAAATCTCAACCAAATATTGTTCTCGTTAGGTAGAGGAAGCCTTAAGCTTTCTGATGATATAATTTTCAAAACGATCCTGATCAATTTTCAAGGAGGATTAAAGTCTTAATGTTTTCACTCCTTCAGTTCAATCAAATTTCCCACTCAAAAACAGTCACGCCTGATATGCTAATGAAGCCTAGATTCTTCTCTATCTTTTATTGGTGGTTATTTTTAGCTCAGGTCAATGTACTCACCAAGCCATCAAGTTTAGGGAAGAGAGTAGCTCAGACTGGATGAAAACAAAATCGGCGAGCATGCTCAGAGCTGCCGATGGTACCCGCCAACAAGTGTCCATTGACTGTGATTTATTTCATAATGATGATTAAAAATCAGACATCCTAAAAGACAAAAGAACAAGCTTTAATTTGATATAATTTTTATTTCAAACCAAGCAGAATTAGTGGAGATTCAAGCCTTTTTTAAACGGTTAAAATAGGTCAAATTTCGCGCTGCGGACACCGTATACGCCCACTTTGGAGTACCTAATTAAAGTTGCATAGTTCGATGATTTTGAATTTCTGTCATTTTCTGAGGTAAATATATTAGGTTGATAGTTATAATCTATCTTACTTTAGTTTTAGGCCACTTTTATTTTAAGTGGCTAACATTGGAAATATTTAAAGTGCAAACATGCATAATTAATTTTGGCAACCACGCCAAAATTCTGGCACCATACTCTTCAGCTGTAATAGATTCTAATAAATTAACTCAGCATTTCCTTCTATGTGGCAACAAATGCTTAATAAGTGCATCAGTATCTAAGTTAGAGATATAGAATCAAATCTAGATAATGTTCGGGTTTTGAAAATCTGATGCTTTTATTGGACTATGCAGCTTTAAGCTCATATATATATAGGGCTGATTAATCAATGTTTTGGCTTTGAAATTGGATTTATTCCGATTAATCAAAATATTCAGGGGAAGAAATACCTGCAGGAAGTTGCATAACATGGCTGCATACATGGAAGAACAGTCACACCATCGGTCGTAATGCTTGCATTGCGTTTGATTCGCAGCGGAGGAGGATTACACCCCCCTCCTCCGGCCGCCAGTGTCCGTTGGGGTTACATAACCCCCCCTGCTTCTGCTTTATAAGCAGCTCCCTGCCCTCCTCCAGCCACTATGCCTCCACGCCCTGCCAGATGCACTCCTCACCATTTTCTCCACCCACCCACCCTAACTTCATCCTTTACCTTCATGGGGCGGAGGGCACTTCGGGGCACCTCCCCTAACATTGACAATATAGACACTCTCATTCATCCATTTATTACTTACCTCCACTTTATATTACCCTGTTTGATTATTATCCATTCTTACCTGTTGTTCATATCATTGTCCATATCTTCACACTTTAATTTAATAAAGTGCTTTTTATTTCCACTTCCTGCCTTGTCTTCCTCCTTCGCTGCGTATCATGCTTGGTGTCAGTGGGACTAAGTAGTACTCTCTTGACCAGACAGGATGGCCGAATGAGTTGAGCGTCCGTCTCCTGTTTTAGTAGATCTTTGGATTCCAACTCATGGGTCTGAACCCTGGACGAGACAAACGAATGATGTAAAAATTGATTTGTGTTGCTTCCTAGCCAGGCACTTGGCATTATTAGGATAGGACAAGGACTGGTTGTCTCAGTGTCAGGATAATGTGACTGAGTGGGATACCAGGTCATGGTGCTGGTGGACTGGTCTCCCAGTGGGGTAGCACTCTGAAGTCACCATGAGTGTGCACTGTCACAATTCAGTACCCATCCTGATATGACCTTAGATGTTACCAGGACGTAAAACTTCAACAGTCCTCGCTCGATGCCGCATTGGCTATTTTTGGCTGACTCATTCATTTTTAAACTACCCCTGAGTTAATTGGGTATTTGTGCCCACTGACAATCACACATTCTGCTTGAGAGTGTAGATTTCCTGGCCTTTCACCAGCAGTATTTTAAAATGAAAATAGCATATGAGACCTCTTTACCAATGTAAAGCACAAACACATTTTAGATTTCCTAAGAACAGATAGGTAGAGACAAGTACCCATTTCTAAGCCATTGGTTTGACTCGCCCAGAGTTCCTGCCTAGGGTTCGAATCCTATGACCTGGAAAAAGGGCACGCGGGCGCTTAACTCTTTCGGCCATCCCGACCACGTCACCAATATCGAGGGGGCCAACCTCTAAGATTTTCCTGAAGTGCCCCCTAATAAATGTATTTTAAATTATGACCTATTGTGGCTTCCCTCGTGGCTTCTCAATATGGCTTCAGCTATAATAATGCCTTATTGTCATTTCCAGCATGTGAGTTCTATCATGTGGCTTCTGAAATAACTACCGTGTGTGGTGGCCGAATCGGTAGAGCGCTGGCTTCGGGTGCAGGAGATCGGTTCTTGGTTGAGCCAAACCAATGACTTATACAATTGAGACTTGTCGCTTCCTAGCCTGGCGCTCAGCATTAATAGGATAGGGAAAGGACTGGTTAGCTCAGTGTCAGGACAATGTTACTGAGTGGGATATCAGGTAATGGTGCTGGCTGCCTGATTTCCCAATGGGGCAGCACTATCAAGTTGCAGTGAGTGCACATTGTCACAAGTTGGTACCCATCCTGATATGATCTTAGATGTATGTATGTTGCCATGACGTAAAACTCCAACAACCATCCATACAAAATAACTTCTACGGTGAATTCATCTGATTTTCCATGGCGTGGCTTCTCTTCATGGCTTCTAGACAGTTACCTTATTGTTTAGCTTATTGCTAACTTAGTGCATCCTTATCCCATGTGCATTTAAAAAATAAAAATACAACCCGTTAATGTATTTTATTATATGTGTCCTGTGACTTTCTAAAGCATCACCTTGTGCATATCTTTTCTCCCTCCACCTCGCTTCAGCTCAGCTCCGGTGGCTTCTCTGTGGCTTCCCGTTCCTGTGGTTTAGTGGAGGTGTTCCTTGAAGTGGCAGTTTGAGGCGGTGGTTGTGAGGGTGGTGTTGAAGGCAGCAATTAACCTACAATTGCCACACTGTGCAACACCACGACATACTGTGACACACCCCGTCCTCGTCACACAGTATCACGTGGTGCCACACATCGGCACAGCCACACACCCTACTACACCCTACTACACCCGGCTACACCCTGCTACACCCTGCTACACCCGGCTACACCCGGCTACACCCGGCTACACCCGGCTACACCTGCTACACCCTACTACACCCTACTACACCCTACTACACCCTGCTACACCCTGCTACACCCGGCTACACCTGGCTACACACGGCTACACCTGCTACACCCGGCTACACCCGGCTACACCCGGCTACACCTGCTACACCCTGCTACACCCTGCTACACCCGGCTACACCTGCTACACCCTGCTACACCCGGCTACACCCGGCTACACCTGCTACACCCGGCTACACCTGGCTACACCCAGCTACACCCGGCTACACCTGCTACACCCGGCTACACCCGGCTACACCTGCTACACCCGGCTACACCCGGCTACACCTACACTCTGCTACGCCCCCACGCTTCCACATGCCTCCCCACCCGTCCCTCACCCATCACACCCACCTCCACCCACATCCACACCTCCACACACCTCCGCCCACCTCCACACACCTCCACACACCTCCGCCCACCTGTACCCACCTCCACACACCTCCACCCACCTCCACACACCTCCGCCCACCTCCACCCACCTCCACATCCACCCACCTCCACATACCTCCACCCACCTCCACATACCTCCACACAGTCCTTTCTCACTCCACCCACCTCCATCCACCTCCACACACATCCCCCCACCTCAACACACCTCCACCCACCTCAACACACCTCCACACACCTCCACCGATCTCCACCCACCTCCAGACACCTCCACCCACCTCCGCCCACCTCTACCCACCTCCACACACCTCCACCTCCACCCACCTCCACATACCTCCACCCACCTCCACATACCTCCACACAGTCCTTTCTCACTCCACACACCTCCATCCACCTCAACACACCTCCACCCACCTCCACCCACCTCCACACACCTCCACAGATCTCCACACACCTCCACACACCTCCACACACCTCCACACACCTCCACCCACCTCCACCCACCTCCACACATCTCCACACACCTCCACAAACCTCCACCCACCTCCACATACCTCCACACAGTCCTTTCTCACTCCACCCACCTCCATCCACCTCCACACACATCCACCCACCACCACCCACCTCCACACACCTCCACACACCTCCACCCGCCACCACCCGCCACCACCCTCCACCATCCACCTCCACACACCTCCACCCGCCACCACCCACCACTCAATCTACCTCCACACATCTCCACCCGCCACCACCCTCCACTATCCACTTCCACACACGTCCACCCGCCACCTCCCTCCACCGTCCACCTCCACACATCTCCACACACCTCCACCGGCCACCACCCTCCACCGTCCACCTCCACACACCTCCACACACCTCCACAAACCTCCACACACCTCCACACACCTCTGCACACCTCCACCCTCCACCATCCACCTCCACACGCCTCCACACGCCTCCACCCCACCACCTCCACCCTCCACCTTCACCACCTCCACATCCACCACCCTCCAACCTCCACACACCTGACCCACCACCACCACCTCCACACACCTCCACCCACCCTCCACACCTCCACCCACCTCCACCCACCTCCACACACCTCCACCCACCTCCACAAACCTCCACACACCTCCCACCACCTCCACCCGCCACCTCCACAAACCTCCACCCACCTCCACACACCTCCACCCACCTCCACCCACCTCCATCCACCACCTCCGTCCCCACCTCCACCACCGTCCACACTCCACCCACCACCCACCTCCACAACCTTCCACCCCTCCTCCACACACTCCACCCACTCCACACCACCACCCACCTCCACACACCTCCACCCACCTCCACACACCTCCACACACCTCCACACACCTCCACCCACCTCCACACCTCCACACACCTCCACACACCTCCACACACCTCCACACACCTCCACACACCTCCACCCACCTCCATCCACTTCAACACACCTCCACCCACCTCCACACACCTCCACAAATCTTCACACACCTCCAAATCCACCCACCTCTACATACCTCCACACACCTGTACCCACCTCCACCCACCTCCACCCACCTCCACCCACCTCCACCCACCTCCACCCTCCACCCACCTCCACCCACCTCCACACACCTCCACCCACCTCCACACCTCCACACTCCTCCACCCACTCCACCCACCTCCACACACCTCCACCCACCTCCACCCACCTCCACCCACCTCCCACCCACCTCCATCCACCCCACCCCACCCACCTCCACACACCTCCACAAACCTCCACATACCTCCACCCACCTCCACAAACCTTCACACACCTCCACACTCCTCCACACACCTCCAACCACCTCCACACACCTCCACCCACCTCCACACACATCCACACACCTCCACACACCTCCACCCACCTCCACAATCCTCCACACACCTCCACACACCTCCACACACCTCCATACTCCACAGCACATCCCCGCATCCCGCCCCACACCTCACCCCTTTCTTGGCACCGGTCCGGAGCGCCCGTTCCCCGTCCTCACACCGGGGCGCCGCGCCCCCTCCCCCCCCCCCCCCATTTCACACCACGGCATCGCGCCCCGGTCCCCCATCTCCCCCTCACGCCGCGCCCCTCCCACTCCCTCTGCCCCTCTCCTCACACTAGTGCGCCCACACCCCTCGCCCCTCGCCCCGGCTGAGACACTTCTCACCCCGGTGCCCGGCCTCTGACCGCCGCCTGCCGTCTGTCACGGGCCCGCCGCCAATTGCTGTGTCGGCACTGGCTGCAGGAAGCGCCGCGCCGCGCCCCCTGCCGGCCGTGCCCCCTTCCGGCCGCGCCCCTACTGGCCGCGCCCGGCTGGGAATGCGGCCGTCTGGCGGACATTCGGTGCACAGCGCCCGGCTAGCTACTTCCGGTCTGGGAGCGCCAATGTTAAGCGTGATATTGTACATTGTTACGATAATCTTCCCTAGTGGTCTGCAGGTAGCTAGTTGTTCAGGTGTCGGCTTATTTAAAGCTGCATAGTCCGATGAAAACATCAAATTTCCTAAACCAAAACAATTATCTAACTTTGCTTCTACATATCTAACTTAGATACTAGTGGATACTGCTGTGTCGCCACACAAAAAGGGAATAGAACCGGTTCCTGCAGAATGCTATGGTGTCTTCGGCGTGCTTGCCAAAATTAATTTAGCATGGTTGCACTTCAAATATCTCAAAAGTTAGCCATTTAAAATAAAAGTGACTTCAAGCTAAAGCCGAATCGCTAAGAGCACTGACTGGCTTCCTGTGTGGGAACTCGTTGGTTTGAACACTGAGTGAAACCATTGACTTACAAAATTGATACATGTCGCAACTAAGCCTGGTGCTCGGAATTAATAGGAGAAAATAAGGATTTGGTTTGCTCAGTATCAGGATAATGTGACTTAGTCGGATATTGGGTTATGGTGCCAGTGAGCGGATCTCCTAGTGTGTTAGCACTACGGAGTTGAGAAGTTGCCATGAGTGCACAAAATCCTTTTGTGCGAGTGGTCGCATGGCGCGCCCAGTTGGGAGGAGTGCCGGTGGCGGCGCCACCAGTCATGAGCATTGAGCGGAGGAGGCAATATACAGAATAATAGTGCAATACATAATAATAATTCCCTTCCACGCCTTTATACTCGCATTGTGTACATTCGTTGATTGAGCGGGGTACATTTCAGTCGCGGACGTATGACCTTAGTTGTTGCTAGGAGTTAAAGCCCCAAACAGGCAAACAAAAACTAACACCTTCAGCGTGGGGTCAGACAACCATATACGCAGCAAGTAGTGTCGGGGTCACGTGACACAGGTCGTCGTTGCCCCCCCCCCCCCCCCTTCCACCCCCATTGGGGTTCTGGCGAAACCGATCTAAAAGCTTTGGCACCTTACCAAGCCCCCCACCCCAATTGGTGGAACCCCAATCTGACAAGGTCAGGATTAGCATTGGCGCTCAATTTTCACAAGGAATAAAAGTGTGCTTGTGCGCACATGGGTTGTGCTGCATGTACATAGAGAGACTTCGGATCCCGATCCAGTCAAACCAATGACTTAAAAATTGATACTTGTCGCTTCCTAGCCAGGCACTCTGCATTAAAGTTGCATAGTCCGATGGTTTTGGGTTTCTGTAAGTTTTCTGAGATAAATATATTAGGTTCATCATAATATTATAATCTAGATTACTTCAGTTTGTGTTAACCTTTATTTTAAATGCCTAACTTTTGATATATTTGAAGTGCAAACGTGCTAAATTAATTTAGGCAAGCTTGCCAAAACTCTGACACTATAGGCTTCTGCAGTAACATATTCTATTAAACTGACCCAGTATTCCCTTATATGTGATGACAAATGCTTAATAAGAACACCAGTATCTAAGTTAGATATGTAGAATAAAAATAGATGATTGTTTTAGTTTTGAAAATTTGATCTTTTCATCGGACTATGCAACTTTAATAGATATGTCAAGGACTGGTTAGCTCAGTGTCAGGATAATGTGACTGAGTGGGATATCGGGTCATGGTGCCGGTGGCCTGATTTCCAAGTGGGGCAGCACTATAAAGTCGCCATGAGTGCACACTGTCACAAGTCAGTACATGTCCTGATATGACCTTAGATGTTGCCAGGACATAAAACTCCCAACAGCCAACCAATGTCGAGAGACAGGGTGAGGGTGTCTGTGGGTGGGTGTGGTGAGACGGAGGAGATGGGGCAGGTGAGTGCGGGGGCGGGGGGGTGCGGGTCGGGGCGGCGGTTTGGATCGATATTAAGTGGTCACAGGACGTATTACCCATCAATCCCCGCGATACCTGCGCCACCTGCCGAGAGAGCCTTTTCCTCGGGCGGGGGACGGTTAATGATTGTATAATATACACATTTAGCCAATACCTTCTGACACAAGTTGGGAGTGCAGCGACGGCGGGCCGCGCCGCGCCGCCCCGCGCCGCCCCGCCCCGCGCCGCCCCGCCGCCCGCGCCACCCCGCGCCGCCCCGCGCCGCCCCGCGCCGCCCCGCGCCGCCCCGCGCCGCCCCGCGCCGCCCCGCGCCGCCCCGCGCCGCCCCGCCCCGCCCCGCCCCGCCCCGCCCCGCCCCGCCCCCCCCGCCCCGCCCCGCCCCGCCCCGCCCCGCCCCGCCCCGCCCCGCCCCGCCCGTCCCGCCCCGCCCGCCCCGGCCCATCCCCGCCCCGCCCTGCCCCGCCCCACCCCGCCCCGCCCCGCCCCGCCCGCCCCGTCCCGCCCCCCCCGCCCCGCCCCGCTGTTTGGTTATGGATTAGACTAAATCTGAGACCAAACAATGACAACACAGCGACTGAGTTTCGTGTTGGAGCAGAGGGCGATACCTGTAGCGGGTCGAGTGGACGCCCCCCCACCCCCCTTGCCCCCATCCTCCTCCCTCCGAGCTCGTAGTCATTCCTCCACTTTCCCTGTCACCTGACCTCCCATTTCCCATCTCCCGGCCTTTCATGATTTTCTCCCTACACTCCCACTTCCCTCACCCCTCATTCCTTCCTGTCATTTTGTTTCTCACATCTCCCTCTTCTTTCCTCCGCCTCGCTTCTTCTCTCTCCTTCCCAATCTTACATCCTCCCGTTTCCCCTCCCCTCCCCTCCACTCCTCTCCTCTCCTCTTCTAGCCCCTCCTATCCCATCCTCTCCCATTCCGCCCCCTCCCCTCTCATCCTCTCTTCTCCCTCCCCATTCCCTCCCCATTCCCTTCCCTCCCCTTCCTTCCCTTCCCTTCCACTCCCTTCCCCTACCTTCCCCTCCCCTCCCTTCCCGTCCCTCCCCTCTTCTAAACTCCTCTCATCTCCCCTCCCCTCCCTTCGCCTCTCCCCACCTCCCTTCCTATCTCTCCCCTTCCTTCCCCTTCCCTCCTCCCCCCTTCCACTCCCTTCCAATCCTTTCTGCTCCCATCCGCCCTTCTATTCTCTTCCATTCTTCCCTTCTTTTCCGCCACCCTCCCACTGCTTCCCCCTCCTTCCCCCATCCCTTCTTTGCTCTCACTCCCCTTTCTTCCTCTTCCACTTTCCTTCCGTGACTGCCTCTCACTCCCCCTTCCTTGCCCTCCTCACTCCTAGCTTCACCCTGTTCCCCTTCATTCCCTCCACTCCCTCCCCTAACTCCCCACCCCTCGGTCACACACCGACCCCCCACGAGGTTGTCCCACCTTCCCGGTGTTAGCACGGCGACATTTCTCACCACTGCCACATTTCTCAGGTGTGAACAAACACCACTTGAAGTAGTAGAACAGGGGCACCGTGTTGGGCCCTTTCACCGCGCCGGGCCCTTTCACCGGGCCACCTGCCCACAGTCACCCCGCTCGAGCTGCTGCAGGTTGTAGGCTGCTGGATGCCGGCTGCTGGTTGCTGGCTGGCAGTTGGTTGTTGGCTGGTGGTTGTAGGCTGGTGGTTGCTGGCTGGTGGTTGTAGGCTGCGGCCTACTGGCTGCTGGTTACAGGCTGCTGGTTGCTGGCTGGCTGTTGGTTGTTGGCTGCTGGCCGCTGGTTGTAGGCTGCGGCCCACTGGCTGCTAGTTGTAGGCTGCTGGTTGTAGGTTGTAGGTTGCTGGCTGAGGGTTGTAGGCTGCTGCTTGATGGCTGCTGCTTGCTGGCTACAGGCTGCTCGGTCCCGGCTGTAGGCTGCTGGCTGCTGCTTGCTGGCTGCAGGATTCTGGTTGCTGGCTGGTGGTGGCTGGCTGCTGGCTGTAGGTTGCTCGGTCCCGGCTGTAGGCTGCTGGCTGCTGCTTGCTGGCTGCAGGATTCTGGTTGCTGGCTGGTGGTGGCTGGCTGCTGGCTGTAGGTTGCTGGCTGTAGGTTGCTGGCTGCTTGTCTGCCACTAACCACGTGACCTTGCTAGGAAACAGACTACCCGGCCCCTTCATCGTGGCATTCTTTATGCATTTCCCCCTTGGTGTCTGGTGGGACTTGGATATAATATATATATATATATATGTATACATTTAGATATACATATATAGACATATATATATATATATTATATATATATACACACACACATGCGCGCGCACGCGCGTTGTCTGCTGCTAACCACGTGACCTGGCGGTGAGGTGAAGGTTGTGTGGGTGTACACACCATGTGGGTGCCACCCTTACCCTGGCCCCGTGTTGTTCAGGCACGGAGCCCATCACTCTGACTCCAGCCTACCTACCCACCTCTACTACCCGCTTCCACCATGCTGCTTCTTTTTTTCAGAGATTAGATTGATTTATTCTGTCAAACATGAGGTAACGCCATCTTTGCATATTCCCCCATTCGTTAGCTGGTGGGGATAGATGTCTTCTTTATAATTTAATTACCCACACAAGCGGTGGTGTGGTAATGCACCCCGTCCTCGTGTTACCTTGGATGTTGCGAGGACCTAACCACCCCCCTTCGACCTCCCAACGAACAAACAGCATGACATGTCTTGTGTCATGTAGTCTCTTAGCTTTGCATATAGCCACTTTTTGGATGATTTTTTATATGCATTGGTTGTAATTTAGTTGGCTGTCCAACTCAAGGTATTTGTAATGGTCTACATTTTCTAATGTTTGGTTTCCTAGCTTACAGTGTCGATTTATTTCTGGCATTTGTTTATGCGAATTTGTTTTTGATTTGCTTGCATTGATGGTTATTGCATTCGTCCAATTTTAGTAGGAGCTTATTTAGTTTAGTTATTACCTCCTCTTCTGTGGTGCCCTTCGAATATATGACTGGGTCATCTGCATATAGTTGGAGGCATTCAGTTTGCAGCCATTTCTCAAGGTCATTTATGTAGATTATAAAGAGCAGTGGCCCTAACACTGACCCTTGAGGTACACTACATGTGACAGGTTGGTTGTCTGATAGTGTATTGTTTATTTTTGTTGCCTGTTGCCTGTTGCTCAGGTAGCATTTTATCCAGTTCATAGTGTTGGATTTTATGCACATGGTTTTTAGTTTTTCCAGTAGTATATTATGGTCTACTGTGTCAAGTGCTTTGCTGAAGTCAATGAAGGGTGCTCCAACTAATTGTTTTGGGTTCATTGATGCCAGTATGTAATTTGTTAGGTTAGCTATTGTTTTTGATGTGGAGTGCAGTTTTCCTGAAGCCCCCTTTTCTTTCGTTTAGTATATTGTTTTTTTCCAGGTGTTCATTTATGTGCCTATTTAAGACTTTCTCAATGAACTTGCCTAGGGTTTGGAGATTTGATATTGGCCTGTAGTTTCCCATGTTTTGTTTGTCTCCGTTTTTGTGAATGGGGGTGATGGTTGCCATTTTCCAGGCTGAGATAAAACTCACACACGAAAAGCACGCATATAACATATTATACGAGTATAAATGCTTGAGAGAAAATAAATATTATCCTTTCCTCCTGCGCTGCTGCATTGGTGGAGTACCCCCCCCCCCTCTTTGGGCGTTGTTTGTAATTCGGTACCGTCCCCCCCCCTGCCACTCAGCCAGGAGGATATTTTTGTCCATTATAATTATATTATTATTCTATTTTCTATCTTAATTTTACATATGTGTATATGTATATATTTGTGTGTATATATATATTTGTATGTATATATATATATATGTATGTAATTACATGTATATCTGTATGTATGTTTACATGTATAATTTAATAAAATGGTAAAACACATGAACTATTCCAATATCAGTTTATATTTTTGCATGCACATTTGAAAGGTGGGTGTATTTAATAAATGCATTATCGCGCAAATATTGGGGTTTGATGATCTAATATCTTTAAGTCCCTGTACCCCTAACCTAATATCAGACATTAACTGCTTCAAGTTGCATAGTCCGATGACAGCATCACATTTTCAAAACCAAACCACTCATCTAGATTTAATTCTCCATATTCAACTGAGATCCAGATGCAGTTAATAAGCATATCTGGCTGCGTAGAAGGGACGGAGCGGGACGTAGTTCAGGCGGTAGAGTGTCCACCTGTGTAGGTGGGGGTCATCCGATCAATCCTGCTCAGTGGACAAATTTGCAGTTTGGGTTATTTTCCGTTCCAACCAGTGGTCCACAACTGGTTTATCAAAGGATGTGGTATGTGCTGTCCTGTCTGTGGGAATGTGCATATAAAAGACCCCTTGCTGCTTATCGGAAAGAGTAGCCTATGTGGCAGCAGCAGGTTTCCTCTAAAGAAATGTGTCAAAATGACCAATTGTTTGACATCCAATAGCCAATGATAAAAATCAATGTGCTCTAGAGGCATCGTTACATAAAACAAACTTTCCTCTTTTTTTTTTGCTGCATAGAAGGGTATATTCTTTTGCAGTTTGATGACCTTGTGCAACGCTGTTGTACAAATACTGACATATAAAGCCTACGTTCATCATTTCAATGTGCACACTGAAATTAATGGCACGTTTTCACATCAAATATCTCCAAAGTTAAGGCCCTGTCACACTACGACGCTTCTCCCGGTGACCCGTCAGCGTTGAAAATAAAATTTTAAACGTCGAGAAACGTTAAAGATTTAGGGGAAATATGGGGAAATTGGACGTTGGCGCAGCGTGTGAGTAGCGTGTTAGTAGCGCGCCGCCAACGTGTGTCGACGACGTGTTTGAGGGGAAAAAAAGAAGTTTGGCGCGACGTCTTCATATAACCTTAAATGTTGCTAGGGTGTAAAACAAAAACGCCCCAGTTTGCCGCAATGGGTGGGAACGACCCTCCCGCACGCGCGACGTCTGCCTAGCGTTCCCATAACGTTATTCCGGCGCATCCAACGCATCGCGACGCGCGCCTAACGTCCTTACCCATATATTTGCGTGCGCTGCCGGTCGTTGTTTTTTTTTGACACGCTTAAAACCTTGGCCGACCAATAGCGCGCGCCGGTGTTTTGCGCCGACCATCAACGTCAAGGATAGTGTACCGATGTGTACCGACGTGTACCGACGCGCGCATAACGCGCCCCCAGCGTGTCTGGATATTTCACCCATTTTCGCCCCAAAACACGACACGTCGCCAGGTCGCCGGCGAGAAGCGTCGTAGTGTGACAGGGCCTTCAACCATTTATACTAAAACATTACTTCAAATTACAGCATGTAGATTGCAGTGATCAACCTAATAGATTTAGCTTAAACAAATATTCTAGACAGTCAAAAGCATCCGGTTATGTAACTCATAATACATATAATAGATATTCAATGACTTACAAATTTATGCTTCTCACTTCCTAGTCAGGCACTTGGCATTACTAGGATAGGGCAAGGAGTAGTGGAATGAGGAAGACCAATCATCGGCGATTGAAATTTCCCCTTCTTAAACGACTAGTGTACCAAAAAAAATACTGCTGTTTGCTGGCTGCACCTTCACCGGACGTGGTTGCTGAATCGGTTGAGCACAGTCTTCCCCTGTGGAAGGTTTGGAGTTCAAATCCCAGTCGAGTCAAACCAATGATGTACAAAATTGATACTTGTCACACTACCTAGCCTGGCGCTCGGCATTACTAGAATACGATGAGGACTGGTTAGCTCAATATCAGGACAATGTGACTGGAAAATCGTGTCATGGTGCTGGTGGCCTTGTCACCCAGTGGGGTAGCACTATGAAGTCCTCATGAGTGTGCACTGTCACAAGTCGGTACCCATCCTTGAAATTATCTTAGATGTTGCACGGATGTAAACCTCCAACAAACAGCAACAACAAACAGCATATTCACAGCCCCGCCCCTCCTACACCTACTGAGGTCTTCTACCCCCTCTTTGCCAAACTTTGTCTCAGTGGAGTTGTGGGTTGTGGGTTGTGGGTTGAAGTCACACTGTATGCACTGATAATGCGTATACATTCTTTCTTATAGTTACAGTGTAAGGTTGGTCTGGTAAAAGGCCGACCGTCAGGGAAGAAGTACTAAAAGTACCACACACACCTAAATAAAATTAAAACACCCACATAAAAAAAAGATGAAAAGATGAAAAGATGCACACTTGTAACCTTTCCCAGGAAGGCAAACATGGGTCGTGGCCCCAACGATAAGTTCCCAAATCCCATCACTCCCACACAAACATCGCCAGTAATCCCTGCAGCCTCCGAACGGCTTGCCCGTCACTTGTGTTCTGCTAACTATTTGACGGTCTTTGGCTGCAAATTCACATTTGAAATGCGCGGTGTTAAACCGACGGAGGCTGGCTCCTAGCACTGTCATGGGATGGGGCATGAACTGCGCGTGTGTCAGTGTGTCGGTGTGTTGACGTGTCGGGCGTCAGTGTGTTGGTGCATTGCCATGGAGGTGTGTGTGTGTCGGTATGTTGGTGTGTGTGTCAGTGTGTTGGTGTGTGTGTCAGTGTGTTGGTGTGTGTCAGTGTGTTGGTGTGTGTATTAGTGTGTTGGTGTGTGTGTCAGTATGTTGGTGCGTTGCCATGGAGGTGTGTCTGTGTCGGTGTGTGTGTCGGTGTGTTGATGGGTGTGTCAGTGTGTTGATGTGTATGTGTGTCGGTGTGTGTCACTCTGTTGGTGTGTGTCAGTGTGTCTGCGTGTCGGTTTGTTGGTATGATGGTGTGTGTGTCGGTGTGTCAGTGTGTTGGTGTGTGTGTCAGTGTGTTGGTGTGTGTCAGTGTGTGTATTAGTGTGTTGGTGTGTGTGTCAGTATGTTGGTCCGTTGCCATGGAGGTGTCTGTGTCAGTGTGTTGATGGGTGTGTCAGTGTGTTGATGTGTATGTGTGTCGGTGTGTGTCACTGTGTTGGTGTGTGTCAGTGTGTCTGCGTGTCGGTTTGTTGGTATGATGGTGTGTGTGTCGGTGTGTCAGCATGTTTGTGTTTGTCATTATGTTGATGTATGTGTCGGTTTGTTAATATGTCAGTATGTTGGTCTGTGTGTCAGTGTGTCGGCATGCCAGTGTGTTGGTGTGTTGAAGTGGAGTGGTGGTATGTGTGTTGGTGTGTTGGTGTGGAGTGTCAGTGTGTCTGTGTGTCAGGATGTCGCTGTGCTGGCGTGTCAGTATGTCGGTGTGTTGGTGTGCCCATGTGTTGGCGTGTCGGTGTGTTGGTGTGTCGCTGTGTTTGTATGTCAGTGTGTTGGTGTGTCAGGATTCCGGTGTGTCGCGTGTCAGTATATTGCTATGTTGGCATGTCAGTGTGTCAGTGTGTTGGTGTGTCAGTGTGTTGGTGTGTTGGCGCTTTACAAGTCAGTGTGTTGGCATGTCAGTCCGTTTGTCTGTCAGAATTCTGATGTGTTGGTCTGTTATGTGTTGGTTTGTTGTCATGTCAGTGTGTTACTGTGTTGTGTGTCGGTGTGTCAGATTGTCGGCCTTCGGGATGTCAGTGTGTCGCTATGTCGGTGTGACATGGGTCGAGTCCCTTTACTTTGGTGGTGCTTGGTGAGTGTGTGTTGGTGAAGGTTGTTGTACCTGGGATTGTTCACCTCTATGGATGGAGTGAAGGAGAGTATAGCCCACATGGGTTATGGTCTGGTCCAGGGGCCGGCCAGGCACAGCTAGCCCCACCTGAGGGGTGTGTGTGTGCGTGTGTGTGTGTGTGTGGAAGCGGATTATGGGTATGGGTGTAGGTATGGAATCAGAAGTGTGTGGGTGTCGATGTGTGTGGCAAGGGGTTATGGGTGACGGTGTGTATTCAAAGATGGGTGGGAGGAGAATGGCAGGGGTTGTGGGTACGGGTGTGAGTGTGAAAGCAGAGGCTTGTGGGTGTGTATGTTAGGGGGTTGTGGGTGTGGGTGTGTATGGTAGGGGGTTGTGGGTGTGGGTGTGTACTCAGAGATGTGGGTGTGGGTGTGGGTGTGGGATGGCAGGGGTGTGTGGATACGGGTGTGTGTTGGGTGTGTGGTGTGTTGTGGGTTGTGGGTGTGGGGTTGGTGGGGTTGGGGTGTGGGTGTGTTGGTTGGGTGTGGGTGTGGGTGTGGGATGGCAGGGGTGTGTGGATACGGGTGTGGGTGTAGGATCAGAGGTGTGTGGGTATTGGTGTCTGTGGCAGGGGCTTATATATTATGGGTGTCCGTATGTAATCAGACGTGTGTGGGGGTGGGGGCGGGGGTGGCAGGGATGTGTGAGTATGAGTGTGGAATCTAAGGCTTGTGGGTGTTGGTGGGTGTGGCAGGAGGTCATGGGTGTGGGTGTGGATGTGTAATCAGAGATGTGTGTGTGTGAGTGGGTAGGGGTTCGGAGGGTTGGGTGGATACGGGTGTGGGTGTGGAATCAGAGGTTTGTGGGTGTTGGTGTCTGTGGCATGGGGTTATGGCTGTGGTTGTGTAATCAGACATGTGAGGGTGGGGGTTCACATGGGGTTGTCTGTACGGGTGTGAGTGTGAAATCAGAGGTGTGTGGGTATTGGTGTGTGTTGCTGTGTGTTGGTGTGTGTGGCAGGGGTGTGGGTGTGAGTGTGGGTGGGTGGTTGTGGATGCGGGTGAGGGGTGTGTAGCTAAGAACACATAATGGTGTATCGGGTCAAGGGTTTGGCCTGGTGTCTGTATGACATCTGTGCTGGCTTTGCGAAGTATATTATACATGTAAATATATCTAACACATTTATAGCTGTAGACACATGTGTGTGTGTGTGTGTGTGTGGGTGGGTGGGTGGGTCTGGGGGGTTGGAGTCTGTGGGGATATGTGAGGAGTCAGCAGTTTATTTAGTATGAGTAAGTGTGTGGGTAACAAGGGTTGGGCACGGGTAGTGGCGTGTGTGTGTTTGTTTGTGTGTGGCTGTGGGTTTGTTTGTGTGTGGCTGTGGGTAGGTGTGGGCTGATGGACTCTGCGCGTGCGTATATATATATATATACGTAGGTTTAGATGTGAGTGTGGAGAAAAGAGAAGGCGCTAGATGGGCTGTTTGACCCACTACCTGAAGGATCAACCAAGGCCACCCCTGGGCTTTGTCAGGTACACATCTGGTCTGCACGGGTCACACACACATACACACACTCACACACACACACTCAGACACACACTCACATACTCACACACACACTCACACACTGACACACACTCACACGCACTCACACATACTCACACTCACTCACATACTCACACACACTCATACACTCACATACTCACACTCACACACACTCACACACACTCACACACGCTCACACACACACTCACACACTCACACAGACACACACACTCAATCACACACTCACACTTACACACACACTCACACTTACACACACTTACACACACACTCACACTTACACACACAGTCACACTTACACACACACTCACACTGACACACACTGACACACACTCACACTTATTCACACACTGACACACACTGGCACACACACTCACACTCAATCACACACCCACTCACACACACCCACTCACACGCGCACACACGCACACACACACTCAGTCACACTCACACACACACACACCTCCACAACCCTGCACCACACTTATCAACCAGGCAGTCTTGCAAAAGCTACTCCAATTTGACTAACATGTCCCCCACACATTGGACCATGCTGTGCCTATTCCAGACATGTTGTTATGTTTGAGGTTTTTTAATGGACCAACCACAATGTTAATATTTTAATTGTGTTCATTGTTGCATTCATCGATTAAGTAAGAGAACTTTTAATCGTGAACAATTGATCTTTCGCTTTCCACAGCTCCTTGCCCTGTTCTAGTAATGTTGAGTGTCAGGGTAGATAGCAGAGCAGCACATATCCATTTGAAAGTCCTTGGTGTGCCGGTGCCTTGGCTGGTTAAATCTGCCCAGTTAACCCTAGGCATCAGCGAAGCCCTCCCCCCAACTCCACACACACATCCTTTCCCCCTCATCCTCCCCCTCCCCCTCTTTTCTTCCCTTCCTCCCTTCCACTCCCAATCTTTTTCCCCTTCCCCTCCTTCTCACACTCCCCCACCCTTCCCCCTCCTTTCCCGCTCCGCCCTTCCCCTAGCTCCCCCTCCCTTCCCCTTCCTCTCCCCTCCCACCTCCCACCCTCCCTTCCCCTCCTCCTCCCGCTCCCGCTCCCCTCTCACCCCTCACCCCTCCCTCTCTCTCCTACCTCTTATCCCCCTCCCTCTGCCTCTTCCCCTTCTCTCACCCCTCCATATCCACACATCCTCTCCCTTTCACCTTCACCCTTTCCCTCCCCCTCCCGGTCCCCTTTCACCCCTCACCCCTCCTTCTCTCCTCCTACCTCTTATCCCCCTCCTTCTGCCTCTTCCCCTCCTTCACCGCTCCCTATCCACACACACCCTCCTATCCATACCTCTTCCTCTCCTCTTCCCCTCTCCCCACCCCCCCCCGCCCTTGTCAGGACCCTCGGGGACCCCCCCCCCCCCCCCCACTTCACCCCTGCAGGTGGCGCTGGTTACGGCCGTGCGCCCTGTCCGCCTGTTTGTTTAACGGCCCCGAGCAGCCAGCACCAGCCGGGCCCAGCGGCACCGGGTACCTGCAAATGGCGGCTAATTTGGATCGGGAGCAGACAAACAGAAGTGTGTACTGCTTCCAGACGCACCTCCAGACGCTTTGGTGGAGGCAGCGCTTTGTGAAATAGTCTCCCAACTGTCACAGCCGGCAAGGTTATCCCGGTCAGACAAGGGTTATCCCGGTCAGACAGGGGTTATCTAGGTCAGACACGGTTATCCAGGTGAGACTAGGGATGTCTAGGTCAAACAAGGGTTATCCAGGTCAGACAAGGGTTATCCAGGTCAGACCATGATTATCCAGGTCATACAATGAGTATCCAGGTCAGACAAGGGTTATCCAGGTCAGACAAGTGGTATCCAGGTCAGATAATGGATATCTAGGTCAGACAACGTTATCTAGGTAAGACAAGGGATATCTAGGTCAGACAAAAGTTATCCAGGTTAGATGGAAGTTATTCAGGTCAGACACTAATCATCCAGGTTAAACACTAGTTATCCAGGTCAGAGACAAGGGTTATCCAGGTCAGACAAGCGTTACCTAGGTCAGACAAGGGCTATCCAGGTCAGACAAGGGTTATCCAGGTCAGACAAGGGTTACCTAGGTCAGACATGGTTCGGTGGAAGACCAGTGCTGGGTAAGATAGCTTTCTAATCTTTTTCTTTGTTTTTACTATCTTTCCTATTATTTAAAAAAATATTTATTCCTATGCCTTTGTATTATCTGTGCACTAAGGCACTGGTATTTCAATCATATATTATTGGATTAAGAACTAATCCTACGATTATTTGCTTATGAGATTTTACATATAAGTTCGACCTATCAGAATAGGTACTGACTTCTGACAGTGTGTACTGATGGCGACTTTATAGTGCTGCCCCATTGGGAGACTGTGCCACTGGCACCAAGGCCCAATAGTTCACATACTCACATTATCCTATTGCCAAGCGAATGAGTCCTTGCCCTCTACTAGTTATACTGAGTGCTAGGCTAGATATTAAAATAGCGACAAGTATGAATTTTGTAAGTCCTTGGCTTGAGTCAATCTGGATTCAAAGTCACAACCTTCCACATGATGGGAAGCCAGCGAGCACTCTTACTGATTCAGCCATCCCATGTGGTGGTAATCCCACAACGGTGGAACTAAGGTAGAATCTTATTAATGGTGATGAATGCGTTTAACCGACAGCTTAATCTTGCTGTTGTTTGTCTTCATCATCTTTGAAAATGGTTAGGCACCTAGGTCTGTTACTTTGTTAGAATACATAGCGACACCCCCATGCTTACTCAGCAGATTCTTGGTGTTCTCATAATGAATGTAAAGGCGCCTTGCAAGGGCAGACAGTCAGGCAGACCGATAGACAAGATCATTTTCCCTCAGTCAATCATCTGGCTGATTGACATTATCCATAGGTCTCCCACGAATAGGATAGATTTCCATGGATAGGGCTGCAGACCAGGGTAGGCAGGCTGCAGACCGAGGTGGGCGGCTGCAGACCAGGGTAGGCGGGCTGCAGACCAGGGTAGGTGGGCTGCAGACTGGGGTAGGCGGGCTGCAGACCGAGGTAGGCTGGCTGAAGACCGGGGTAGACAGGCTGCAGACCGGGGTAGGCGGGCTGCAGACTGGGGTAGGCGGGCTGCAGACCGGGGTAGGTGGGCTGCAGACTGGGGTAGGCGGGCTGAAGACCGGGGTAGGCGGGCTGGCTGGGTGGGTGGGCGGGCAGACTGCAGTCCAGGCGGGCCGCAGGCTGCAAGCCGGGCGCGGGTGGGCTGCAGGCCGGGAGGAGACAGGCTGTGGACTGGCCGGGTGGGCGGTCTGCAGACGGGCGGGCTGTAGACTAGGCAGGCGTGGGCGGACATCAGACCGAGCGGGGGCGGACTTCCTGTCGGGTGGGCTGCAGGCTAGGCGGGCTGTATAGCTAGGTGGGCGGGGCGGACTTAAGATCGGGCGGGGGCAGGCTGCAGGCCAGGTGGGCTGCAGGCTGGGCGGGCTGTATAACTAGGTGGGCGGGGGTGGACTTCAGGCCGGGTGGGCTGCAGGCTGGGCGGGCTGTATAACTAGGTGTGGGGGGGGGGGGGGGCCGACTTCAGACCGGGCAGGGCCGGACTGCAGACCGGACGGGCCGCGGGCGGGCGGGCATTACGTTGTAGTCTGCTCGGAGCCTCTTTGATCGCTGCAGCCGCTAATGGAACTCACCTCCACGGAAACAAACTTCCCGCCACAACAATAATAATCCAACCCACTCCACTCACCCTTCCACTCACGCCTGCACTCCACCGCCACCTCACCCGCACCTCACCCCCACCCCACCCCCACCCGCTGGTACCGGCCAGGGGCCATATGCAGGAGTCAGTGTTAGCGGGGTTTGGTGTTAGAGCCTATTATCGTTTAGCTATCACCGACGTCGGGAACTGTGTCAAGTCGTATGCAGGAGCGCGTAACACTTACATTATAGCTAAACGTGAATTTATTTATAGATTTGAGAAATCCCTCTGCATCTGTACCCATATATTAGGCTTAAATCTATTAAATGCTATCATATTTAACATAATTAAATACGCAATAAGTGAACTTTGAGGAAATTAACCCTAAATTCGAAGCAATATTAACGCTGCTGCCGTAACGGCAGCGATATTAATATTTATATTTTCGAATCGACGAACGTACAGTAAACAAACCGTCCCCGCCGCCAGTATGGAAAGCGACGTCGATGCGGCGGTGGCGGCGATTTGTTTACTTTACGTTCGTCGATTCGAAAATATAAGTATTAATATCTCCGCCGTTACGGCGGCAGCGTTGATATTGCTTCGAATTTAGGGTTAATTTAATCATATTTCACTTATTGCGTATCTAATTCTGTTAAATATGATAGCATTTAATAGATTTGGCCATAACCTTATGCTAACACCGCCCGTAAATGTCATATGAAACGGGGTTAGTGTCGCGGACCTTAAACGTGCGGTGTTACCGTAACACCGCCTCCTGCATACCGACTTTTCGGCGCTAAACCAGAAATCCCGTTTAAACACGTTTTGGCTCACTAACACTGACTCATGCATATGGCCCCTGGTGTCTCCCTCCCAACGCTCCTGCTCTGTTGTACCAAAGACCCTATAATACTAAGACGGCTCACTCCCTATCTCTCCCATGGTAATGTAAATTTTGCAGTGCCACCTTGTGGTGGGTTTGATCAGCCTGGCTCCTGGTTGGTGGTTCACATGTAAACACATACAATTATATTATACATGAGATAGGGAAGTATGAATACACATCAATATGAAATTGCTATGAACAAATACCCATCATCATCAGCATCGCCATCATCACACATCTTTCACATTCATATATACATTTATACATATAATATAGCACCTGTTTAACCAAGAGAACAGCCAGCGCACCAAGTGGTGGGTTTGATCATTTTGATTACACAGTACAGGTTGAGTGAGCCGTCTTAGTATTATAGGGTCTTTGGTTGTACCTCAACAAACCCAGGTCTAGGCGAACCGTCGAGGCTATTCCTCAAATTAAAAATATACCACTATATATATGTATATATATGTGTGTGTGTATTATATATTTAATAAATGGATACCCTTTATTAATATTATCGTGTAAATCTATGTAGCGCCCATTGCAAAGCATCCTGCCTGAAATACAGTCCTTTTCATGTTCTCAGATTACACTCTGTTGTCCGGTGACTTTAAGTTTTCACCATTCTTAGATAAATATATTAGGTTGGTCATTAATTATAAGCTACCATAAATAGATAACTGTCCTACTGGACCACTTATACTAGTTATACAGCATTTATTGCTGTATAAAACTACTACAAGTGTATACTAAATGAATTTAAAGTTGCATAGTCGGATGGTTTTGAATTTCTGCAATTTTCTGAGATAAATACGTTAGATTGATCATTATAATCTACTTTACTTTAGGTTGAAGTAACTTTTACTGTTTTAGTTTAAATGGCCAACTTTTGAGATATTTGGAGTGAAAAGATGTGCATTTAGTTTTGGCAAGCACACCAAAACTCTGACAGGCTTATGTAGTAACAGGTTCTATTAAATTAACTCAGTATTCCCGTCTATGTAGTAAGAAATGCGTAATAAGTGCACCAGTATCTAAGTTAGATATGTAAATCAAATCTAGATAATTGTTTTGGTTTTGAAAACGTGATGGCATGTTTGCACTTCAAATATCTGAAAAGCGAACCATTTAAAATGAAAGCTACTTCAAACTAAAGTAAGGTACATTATAACGAACTCAAAACCATCGGACCATGCAACTTTAACTGGCGGGGTCTATTGCTCTTCAGCAGTAGTGCCTGAAGTGTATCCACCCGAGCTGGTTTGGACTCTTCACACTAGCGCATGATGAGCTTGTGTTCTTCTATAATACTCCAGTTTGTGCTATTTGAAAGAGCATGTTTCCACTGGACGCAGTGAGGCAAGCAGTAGAGCACAGGCTTCCTGTGTGGAAGGTCGGGAATTTGAATCCCGTCCGAGTCAATCAATGACTTACAAAATGAATACATGCCGCTACCTAGCCTGACACTTAGCATTAATAGGATAGGACAAGGACTGGTTAGCTCTGAATCAGGATAATGTGACTGAGTGGGATATCAGGTCATGGTGCTGGTCATCTGATCTCCCCGTGTGGTTGCTCTATAAAGTCACAATGTGTGCTTGGACCCCCAATAGCCGATGTCTACTACTGGGGAGTCGTTAAACAAACAAACAAACAAACAAAGAACAACAAACAACAAAAAGGCAGTTGTTGGAGTTTTATGTTCTGGCAAATCTAAGGTCATATCTGGGCGGTGCCATGAGTGTTTTCGGTACCGGTCTTGATATGACCGTGGATGTTGCTAGGACATAAAACCCCAACAAACGAACAAGATCCTGCGACCGTGCCTTATAGGCGTGTCTGTAAACATGCCGCTTCCACAAGGCCCCCCTGTGCCGGGCGGCTTGTTACACACGGGAGGAGGGAGGGGGGATGGGGGGGGGGGGTGTCTGCGCATGCCTGGGGCCGCGCGAGGCGGGCGGGGGGGCAGGGCGGGGGCGGGAGGGGGGCAGGGGGCGGGGGATGTCATGGAGCCCGGACCGGGCGCTCGTCGGGGCCGCGTGGGTCGCGTGTCGGGCCGGCCATGTAGCGTGTAGCCGTGTAGCCGTGTAGCGTGTAGCCGTGTAACGTGTAGCTTGTACCGTGTAGCCGTGTAGGCGTGTAGCGTGTAGCCGTGTAACGTGAGGCGTGTAGCCATGTAGCATGTAGCCGTGTAACGTGTAGCGTGTAGCTGTGTAGCCGTGTAGCGTGTAGCTTGTAGCTTGTAGCGTGTAGCGTGTACCCATGTAGTGTGTACCCATGTAGCGTGTAGCCGTGTAGCGTGTAGCATGTAGCCATGTAGCGTGTAGCTTGTAGCGTGTAGCCCTGTAGCGTGTAGCCGTGTAGCCGTGTAGCCATGTAGCGTGTAGCCGTGTAGCCTTGTGGCATGTAGCGGTGTAGCCATGGCTATGGCTAGTGGGCGATAAATGGTCAGACAGCCCTGACGGCTGACCGGAAGTACCGGCGTCGGGGCGGCACCTGGCGGGAAGGGTACGAATCAATGTGCGCGATAAACGCCGGATGCTGGGTTCCGAATCACTAAAGCCACAAACTTGTTGCCCTGCCTGCCTGTCTTCCTGTTTGCCTGCCTGCCTGCTTGGACCAGACAAGATGGCCGAATGAGTTGAGCCTACATCTCCTGTTTTTGGAGATCGGGGGATCCGAACCCATGGGATCATCGGTTCGAACCCTGGTCGAGTCAAACCAATGACTTAAAAATTGATACTTGTCGCTTCCTAGCCAGGCGCTCGCGCTTATTAGGACAGGGCAAGGACTGGTGTGCTCAGTGTCAGGATAATGTGACTGAGTGGGATATCCGGTCAAGGTGCAGGCAGCCTGTTCTCCCATTCCCAGTGAGGCAGCACTATAAAGTCGCCATGAGTGTGCAATGTGATACGTCGGTACCCGTCCTTATATGACCTTAGATGTTGCTAGGACGTAAAACAACAACAACAAGCAAACAAAGCCTGCCTGCCTGCCTGCCTGCCTGCCTGCCTGCCTGCCTGCCTGCCTGCCTGCCTGCCTGCCTGCCGGCCTGCCTGACTGACTGTCTGTTTGTCTTCCAGTATGCATGTACGTCTGCCTGCCTGTCTGCCTGCCTGCTTGCCTCCCAGTCTCTGTCTCTCTGTCTCTCTCTGTCTCTCTGTCTCTCTCTGTCTGTCTGTCTCTGTCTGTCTGTCTGGGTTGTCTGTTCGTCTGTTCTCCTCCTCTCTCTCTCTCTCTCTCTCTCTCTCTCTCTCTCTCTCTCTCATCCCCCCTCCCCCGCTAGAATTGTTAAGTAATTTTTAGTGACTTAGTCGGGGTTTGAACTGGAACAAAAGACCCTCTTCCAAAGACCTCACATAACCCCCTAGATCTAGACTCCAGTACAAAACTCCACAAAAAGAATATATTCACAAAAACAGGTGGGTCGAGGTGGGGGTGAGTAGGGGGGGGGGGGGTTAGTTGAAGAAGGCCCTTACAAAAAGGCCCTCGGACAAATCGCATACCGAAGCTTTCTCTCAAGCCTTCAGGTCAATAACCTAAATCTGAATCTGAAGTGAAACGAGACAAAACAAACAAACAATAAAGAAGGCTCTCATGCAAATGCCCACAGCGCATTTCAGAGCGCCGCCACGTGTTGGTGAATAACTATCTAGGTAGGGGCCGCCATTTTTGTTAGCGACATCATAAGTCAATCTAGTTCATGTGAACTGGGAGGGTCCTGTACAACAGAAGAAGGCCGAATTCCGCAGATTGCACAATCCTGTTGCTCATCGTGATGTTTTGCTTGATGGTGCTGCCAGGTTTCCGGCGGTAAACAGGATGGGGGGTGTACACGTGCCGCACAGGGCGCACCTAGCGGTATCCACCTGCACATGTCCACACACACCCACACATGTCCACATACACATACACATACACATACACCCACCCACACGCACATCCACACACATACACCCCCCCCCACACACACATACGCACACAGGCTCACACCCACAGCCACATGTCCACACACCCCCATACACTCACGCATCCACATAGACACACGCGCGCACACACAAACACATACACACATGACCACACCCACCCACACACATGCATACACATACACATGCACACCCCCACACAAACATACACATACACACATATACCCACACCGACCCACACACACACACAAACACATGTCCACACACATCCATTCACCCACTCACACATATGTCCACACACACCCATACACACCCACACATGCCCACACCTCCATGCACACATCCAAAGCCACGCCCACATTACCTACACACATCGAACTTATCACATGCATGCCCATCACATCACATGACCCATGCACACGTCCAACTTATCACCTACATGACCTACATACATGCAACTTGTCATGTACATGACCCATGTACGTATCCAACGTATCACCTACATGACCGACCAGACGGGATGGCCGAATGAGTTAGAGCATCCGTCTCCCGTGTTGGTACACCATGGGATCGTGGGTTAGAAACCTGGTGGAGTCAAACCAATGACTTAAAAATTGATACTTGTCGCTTCCTAGCCAGGCACTCGCCATTATTAGGATATGGCAAGGACTGGTTGGCTCAGTGTCAGGATAGTGTGACTGAGTGGGATATCAGGTCATGGTGCTAGCGGCCTGGTCTCCCAGTGGGGCAACACTATAAAGTCGCCATTAGTGCGCACTGTCACACGTCGGTAGCCGTCCTGATATGACCTTAGATGTTGCTAGGACATAAAACAACAACAAAACAAAACCTACATGACCTATGCACACAACCAAGTTATCTGCTACATGACCTTCACACAACCAACGTATCACCTACATGATCTATGCACATCCAACTTATCGTCTACATGACCGTCTACATGATCCATGCACACATCCAACTTATCACCTACATGACCTACACAATCCAAACTATCGCCCACATGACCTACACAATCCAAACTATCGCCTACATGACCTACACAATCCAACCTATCGCCTACATGACCTCCACAATCCAAACTATCGCCTACATGACCGACACAAATCCAACTCATTCCTACACAACCCAGCCACACACACACACATACCTGACCAGCACAGGCTTCCCTTCTCCCACACACACACACACACACACAAACACACATACACACACCGGCCCTGGCTAACACAGTCACGGGCTCAGTTTCACCAACACCTCATGGCACACCTTGTTCTCGAGGCGTTCCCTTAAACAGAGGGGTTTTTTTCTCACAAAAAGGATACTCCAGCACAGACCGCCGATAAAGTTTTAGGAACAGATAATGTCAGAACGGAATGCCCCACTGTGGGTGACCCTGCCTACTTCATGATTGTGCAGGTTTGTATTTGGGCCGTTGTCAGATGATTATTACCCTGACCTCCCGACACAGAGTGCATGTATGTGCACGCACACTCAAGGATGTTCGGGTATTTGCCGAATGCCACTTTGTAACCTTGACGAAAATAGCTGCCTCCCCATTACTGCCTCACACTGTCCCAGACACGTGCGGGGTGGGGGTGGGGGTGGGGGTGGGGGTGGGGTTGAGGGGTGTGTGTATGTGCACCCTCCTATATACCCTTCCTCCAGACCCCTCCTCTATCCCCTCCTCCAGCCCCCGACTCTATCCCCCTTATCCACAACTGTCCTTCAGTACCCTCTGCTATCCCCCTCCTCCAGCACCCTCCTCTATCCCCCTTCTCCACCACTGTCCTCCAGCACCCTCCTGTATCCCCTACTCCAGCACCCTCCTCTATCCCCCTCCTCCAGCACCCTCTATCCCTTCCTCTATCCCCCTTCTTCACCACCCTCCTCCAACACCCTCCTCTATCCCCCTTCTCCACCACTGTCCTTCAGGACCCTCCTATATCCCCTTCCTCCAGCACCCTCCTCTATCCCTTCCTCTATCCCCCTTCTTGACCACCATCCTCCAGCACCCTCCTCTATCCCCCTTCTCCACCACTGTCCTCCTGCACCCTCCCATATCCCCTTCCTCCAGCACCCTCCTCTATCCCCCTTCTCCACCACTGCCCTCACACACCTCCTCTCTCCCCTCCTCCAGCACCCTCCTCTTTCCCGCCCTCTCCAGCACCCTCCTCTATCCCCCTCCTCTGTCAGTGTCACCTTCCTCTATCCACCTCCTCCGGCACTCTCCTCTATCGCCCTTCTCCAGCATCCTCCTATATCCCCCTCCTCCAGCACCCTCCTCAATCGCCCTCCTCCAGCACCCTCCTCTATCCTCTCCTCCAGCACCCTCCTATACCCCCTCCTCCAAAGCCCTCCTATATCCCCTTCCTTTATCACCCTCCTCTATCACCCTCCTCTGTCACCCTCCTCTATCCCCTCCTCTAGCACCCTCCTATGTCCCACGCCTCCAGCACCATCCTCTATCCCTTCCTCCACCACCCTCCTATAATCCCCTCCTCCGACACCCTCCTCTGTCCCCCTCCTCTGTCAGTGTCACCTTCCTCTATCCACCTCCTTCAGCACTCTCCTCTATCACCCTCCTCCAGCATCCTCCGATATCCACCTCCTCCAGCACCCTCCCCTATCCTCTCCTTCAGCACCCTCTTCTTATCACCCCCTCTATCACCCTCCTCTATCCCCTCCTCCAGCACCCTCCTCTATCCCCTCATCCAGCACACTCTTATATCCCCCTCCTCCAACACCCTCCTATATCACCCTCCTCTATCACCCTCCTCTATCACCCTCCTCTATCACCCTCCTCTATCACCCTCCTCTATCACCCTCATCTATCAGCCTCCTCTCTCCCCTCCTCCAGCACCCTCCTCTATCCCCCTCCTCCAACACCCTCCTCTATCACCCTCCTCTATCATCCTCTATCACCCTCCTCTATCACCCTCCCCTATCGCCCTCCTCTATCACCCTCCCCTATCACCCTCCTCTTACACCCTCCTCTATCACCCTCCTCTATCACCTCCTCCAGCACCCTCCTCTATCCCCCGCCTCCAGCACCACCCTATATCCCTTCCTCCACCACCATCCTGTAATCCCCTCCTCCAGTACCCTCCTCTATCACTGTCCTCCACCACCCTCCTCCACCACCCTCCTTCTGACTTCTGACTTGTGGTGGTTTCTTGTCATACCGTGACAAATAAAAATGGGAGAATCGCCTCACATTTCAACACGCCAACCTTGCGCGCTGCTTTGAACTCACACACTTTGCTAGTTGGTGAGTAGATCCACCTTCTGAGTGCTTGTTTGTTTATTGTGTGTATATAGCTGTGGATGGGGGAAGACTGAGTGACATTAACACAGAGATAAGGAAACTGATGGCAGATTGGACTGTACATGTGACAGAAAGGCATCATTTCAAATTGATGTTGGATTTGCGGTTATCAACACCCTACTAATGTATTTCTAGGACATTATAAAGTCTATTATATTGAACTTTTGGGTTACGAAACGTCATTGTGTTACATGCTGGTAATTGTGTTTTCAACAGTTATTATATACCTTATTATACCTTTGTGTGAATAAGCCTGAATTGAAAAGTGCCTGGAAGACCAGTGCTGCGGCACTGACAAAAGACGTACTGAGCAGAATACACATATTTACGAAAAGAAATAATATATAAGCATATTTAGCTCCAATGCCAAAACAAAATAGTATTTTGGGTAGTTATTGGGTATCTAAGCCTAGTGTTTTTTTTATCGTTGTTATAGTTGTTATTGTTTTTATTATAATTTTGTATTATATTTATTATTAAGCATTATTATCCTCATCATTATCATTATTATTGCTGTTATTATTGTTATTAATTTTGTTGTTGTTGTTATTGTTGTTATTATTGGTATTATTGTTGAGGCCCTGCCCTGCAGAGTTGTGAACCACTGCCTTGTGGTACAGGTTCTTGACAGAACCGAAGGCTAAGGGAGCAAACCCTGAACAGAAAACCATGTCACTGTGGCAGCATCAAGGGCAGTTGATGTATGGAACTCCCAACATCTCCCGACCAGCCACTGCAGGGACAAATAGTTTTGCACCTGTCTGGACATGTTCTTGCCGGTGTGAGACCTCTACTTGCTCCCCGAGAGAGTGCCACTTGTAACTTGCAAAAGCCAGCAGCACTTCAACACGTTTGCAGGCAGCTTTCATGAAATGTACAACCGCACAAAAAATGGAGAGCGACAGTCAAGTAATGAAGGCAGTCTTTGTCGCATCGCGACCGACAGCATGATGATGATGATGTTATTATTGTTATTATTGTTGTTATTGTTGGTATTGTTGTTATTGTTGTTATTGTTGTTGTTATTGTTATTGCTTCTCTGGATGGTAACAGGAGGTAGACAAATTTCCAAATGTTGGTTTGCAGATATCTTATATTGATAAGGGCTAAGGTTTGCTAGGATTAAAGGTGCATAACCCATTGGTTTAAGCACAATTTCTTTTCTTTTCAAATTAAATAGATCAGATTGACAGTTAAAGCCTACTGTCTTTTGTTTAGAGTAATTTTTATGATATATACCTTTTCCACAGAGCATGTGCTGTGTGAGCTGATACCCACAACATTAGTTCTTTCCACTGCCATCAGGTGGCAGGTTGGTGGTGGAAACTCTCTTTAATACCTTTTCCACAGTAAATGTGCAGTGAGCTGATATTCACAACATTAATTCATGCCGCTGACGTCACATGAAAGGGTGGTGGTGGAAATCGTCTATCATAGATTTTTCTATTAATCATGCTGCTAAGTGAGCTGCTACCCAGAACAGGAGTTGTTCCGCTGACGTCAGAGGCCACATTAGTGGTGGAAATCGTCTATATGACCTTTTCTATGGATCATGCTGCAGACCAGACAGGATGCAGAATAAGTTGAGTGTTTGTCCCCCTTTTTGGTAGATTGTGGAATTCGAACCCACGGGTTCAATCCCTGGTCGAGTCAAACCAATGACTTAAAAATTGAGACTTGTCACCTCATAGCCAAGCGCTTGGTATTATCATGATAGGGAAAGGACTGATTGGCTCAGGGTCAGGATAATGTGACAGTGGGATCAGGTAATGGTGTTACTGGCCTGGTCTCCCAGTGGGGGCAGTACTATAAAGTTGCCATGAGTGCGCACTGTCACAAGTCAGTACCCATTGTGATATGACCTTAGTTGTCGCTACTTAGTCTGGTACTGGGAAATAATAGCAATGGGCAAGCAATGTGACTGAGTGCTACATCGGCTCATGGTCCTCGCGGCCTGCTCTTCCAGTGGGGCGGCACTATAAAGTCGCGCCATGTGTGTGCACCGGCAAAAATAGTGAACCATCCTGATATGACCTTAGATGTTGCTAGGACGTAAAACAGCAACAAACAAGCAAACAAACCATCTACCTGGACCATTAGTTCTTCTGCCTGACGTCAGAGGGCGGCTTGGGTGTTGGGCTCGTCTCCTGGAGCTTGTTGAAGCTGATGGATAGTGAGTGGGGAGAGGGTGCCTAGCTTAAATTACAACTCGTCAATTGTAAGTCAGTTCGGTTGGTCGTTGCACAGTAGCCAGCAGCCCGTGCTGGTTCTTGGTGGGTGTGCCTCCCGGAAGGAGGGGTGTATAACGCAAAGATAACGGGTTACTGGGCTGCTGGTTTCACTTCTCTTGACAAGACAGGATGACCGAATAAGTGGAGCGTCCGTCTCCCAGTTTGGTAGATCGTGCGATTCGAACCCATGGGTTCGAACCCTGGTCGAATCAAACCACTGACTTAAAAATTGATATGTGTTGCTTCCTAGCCTGGCGCTCTGCATTAATACGATAGGGCAAGGACTGGTTAGCTCAGCGCCAGGATAATGTGACCGAGTAGATAAAATATTGGGTCATGGTGCTGGCAGCCTGATTTCCCAGTTGGGCAGCACTATAGACTCGCCATGAGTACGCACTGTCACAAGTCGGTACCTCTCCTGATATGACCTTAGATGTTGCTAGGATGTAGAACTTCAACAACCAACCAGCCAACTGTTACGAAATGACGTCACACACTTGTGTGAATATTCGAATGTGTAGTCAATAGGATAAACTTAAAAGCACTCAATGTTTATATTTAGCTCTATGGCACAACTAGGACGAGCTGATGGCGTATGGTGTCACTGCCTGGTAAGGAGAGGTATTGAAATAAGCAGCGAGTCGGACAAACAAACTCAGCAGTGTATTTATAGCCTTGGCCTAGTTGAGACAAGCCCCATTGGCTAGCAAGGAACCGCACCTAGATCTGTCGGGATTCATTTGAGAATTAAAGTATTTCGATTGGATGTCCTGCTTCTATTTAGTTTTTAAAGTTTGTTTTTGTAGGCCAGTAACTAGACTTTATTTAACAGTGTGCGTTATTCTACCCTACTGAATCCATATGGAGTGATTTACTTCATTCTACCCAACTGTGCTATATAGTGATTCCACATGGAGCGATTTACTATATTCCACGCGACTGTGCTATATCATTAATCTACATGGAGCGTTTTACTTTATTCCACCCGACTGTGCTATATCATGAATCCACATGCATCGATTTACTTTATTCCACCCGACTGTGCTATATAGTGATTACACATGGAGCGATTTACTTCATTCTACCCGACTGTGCTATATAGTTATTCCGCATGGAGCGATTTACTTTATTCCACCTGACTGTGCTATATCATTAATCCATATAGAGCATTTGACTTTATTCCACCCGACTGTGCTATATCATGAATCCACATGGAGCATTTTACTTTATTCCACCCGACTGTGCTATATCATGAATCCACACGGAGCGTTTTACTTTATTCCACCCCACTGTACTATATCATTAATCCACATGGAGTGCTTTACTTTATTCCACCTGACTGTGCTATATCATGAATCCACATGGAGCGTTTTACTTTATTCCACCACACTGTGGAGCATGTTACTTCATTCTACCCGGATACACTAATGCATACACTGGGATGCACTAATGCAGGCACTGAGATACTACATTAATGCAGACAATGGGATGCACTAATGCAGGCAGTGAGATACTACATTAATGCAGACACTTGGATGCACTAATGCAGGCACTGAGATACTACATTAATGCAGACACTGGGATGCACTAATGCAGGCACTGAGATATTACATTAATGCAGACACTGGGATGCACTAATGCAGGCAGTGAGATACTACATTGATGCAGACAATGGGATGCACTAATGCAGGCAGTGAGATACTATACTAATGCATACACTGGGATGCACTAATGCAGGCACTGAGATACTACATTAATGCAGACAATGGGATGCACTAATGCAGGCAGTGAGATACTACATTAATGCAGACACTTGGATGCACTAATGCAGGCACTGAGATACTACATTAATGCAGACACTGGGATGCACTAATGCAGGCACTGAGATATTACATTAATGCAGACACTGGGATGCACTAATGCAGGCAGTGAGATACTACATTGATGCAGACAATGGGATGCACTAATGCAGGCACGGTGCTCTTGCCACCTAGAGACAATTTGTCAGTAGTAAAAGGTTTAAGCTAACCTTTAAATTACACCTGAGAGCTCCCTTATGTAGGCTAAGGCTACATACACCCTGCTATTTAAGGTCGGTACAAAAGGTATTTGGCTACCTGAGATTGCCTCCTCCCCACAGCAGGTACTTGGGTGGGGTGACGGGAGCGAGGAATGTGTGCAGCCAGACATGGGCCAGTTGTCGCAGCAATTCGCCGACGTCTGGGCCCGTGTGACTAACTGTCTAGTTGAGTCTGCATGTAAGTCAGGTCCATGGTAATTGACTACATGTTTTCTGTGGGATGTGGGAAATTCAGCAGGGAGAGTGGGGATTGGGGGTGTTTTTTTTTTTTATAGTTCTTATAGGTCACTTTCTAAATAAGTGTGTTTGTGTGTTTATCTGTGTTTGTGTGTAGGCGTGTAATTGTGCGGTTTTAGACAAAAGAGTTACAGTGCAAGAAAAAAGAAAAAAGATTTTTGTTAAAAAAGCCCCTGCTGCGCCGCGTCTAGCCTCTATTTCTTGGTGCCGATATACACCATAGGGTGCAGATTTCAACTATAGATTTGTGACACCTTTAAACCTTTAACAGCATGGTTTAAAGGTGTCACCATGCTGTTAAAGCCACACGCTGTCTGTCAGTTAAAGGGGCGTGTGTTGTGTGTCCTTAAAGTTGCACAGTCCGGATATTTACATTTCTGTTCCATGCTTATTAGATGAATATGTTATGTTGATAATTATAATTTATTTGACTTTAGTTTCAAATACTTTTACTTTAAAAGGTTAAAGTAGCAGTTTGATGGTTTTGAGTTTCTGCCATTTTCCTAGATAAACATAGCTTAAGAATAACAATATAAAGTCAAATATCCGGCCGAATGGATACCTGATAGCGACCGCGCCGCCCGAAGTCGCCTCACCCGGGCCCCCGGAACCTGATTGGCTGCTGTCATGTGGCACGGGCCACCCCAGTCGGGTGAGTCCAGGCGGCACAGCGCCCACCAGCCATACACAGGCAGGTTATATTAAAGACCTGCAGCCTAAATAATATGGGCATAACTCGTTATACAATACATAATCTACTTTATTTTAGGTTGAAATAACTTTAATTTTAAATCGTTAAGTTTTGAGATATTTGAAGTGCAAGCATGCAAAATAAATTTTGTCAAGTACGTCAAACCTCTGACACCATAGGCTTCAGTATTAACAGGTTCTATTAAATTAACTCAGTAATGTGCACCTGTATCTAAGTTTGATATGTAGGATCAAATCTAGGTCAATATTTTTGGTTCGGTTTGGTTTGGTTTTGCAGAACACTTAACCTAGGTTTGAGCCTACACATCCAACATAGATGCTGATGCACTTATTAAACATTTGTTGCTGCATCGAAGCACATTCTAATTCTAAGTCAGTGTAATAGAACCTGTTACCGCTTAAGCCTATGGGGTCAGAGTTTGGACAAGCATGCCAAAATTAATTTGCACTTCAAAGATCTCATAAGTTAGTCATTTTAAAGAAAAGTGACATCAAACTAAAGTAAGGTGGATCATAACGGTCAACCTAATATGTTTATCTCAGAAAATGACAGAAACTCAAAACCATCGGACTATGTCACTTTAAGACGCGGGTGCCTGTAGGCTGCACCACCAAACGGGATGGCCGTGTGAGGTGAGTGGCTGTCTCCAATGTTGGTATATCATGGGATTCGAACCCTGCTCAAGTCAAACCAATGACGTAAAAAGTTATACTTGTCACTTCCTACTACTGCCAGGCGCTCTGCATTATTAGGGTAGGACAATGACTGGTTGGCTCAGTGTCAGAATAATGTGTTTGAGTGGGATATGAGGTCATGTTTAAGTCATCAGTGTCAGGATAATGTGACTGAGTGGGATATCGGGTCTTGGTGAAAGCGGCTTGATTTCCCAGTGGGGCAGCACTATAATATAAAGTCGCCATGAATGTGCACTGTCACAAGTCGGTACCCATCCTGATATGACCTTAGATATTGCCAGGATGTAAAACTCCAACAACCAACCAACTCCAGGCTGCACCAGGCCCGCAGGCGACGAACCTTCATGGTGAAGACGGTTCTGGCAAGGACATGGGGCTCAATTAGTGGCGAATGGAGTCCTCTGATCATAAGGTTTCGGGTTCAAACCCTAATCCCTTTCAAAGGGGGTAATAACGGTCCGCTCTAAGTGGATCTGGGTCCGACCACCTCGCCGACACTTCTTGAATGGAAGTGAGTGTAAATGCTTTATTACAGGTTTCACACAAAAGGATTTCTAAATCCTGTCTAAAATTACCTCAGTCGGGGCGGGGAATCCCCCCCCCCCAACATTTCCAGCTCCCCTTCCCACGCCCCCTTTCCTACCCGTCCTCATCTTCCCCTCTTCCTCTTCCTCTTCCTCATCTTCCTCTTCCTTCTCTGCTTCATCCTCCTCTCCAACCCCTCCCCTCCTACCTCCCCTCACTCTTCCTTTCTGCCTCACTTCCTTCCCTTCCCTTCACTCTTCATCTTCTCTCCCTTTCTTCCTCCCTCGCACTCGCTCTCCCTTCCCTAATCCCTCTGCCTCACCCTCTCCTCCTTTTCCTGTTCCCTCTTCCTCTCCTCCTCCCATCAGTCCATCTCCTTCCCTCTCTCTCGCTTCCACCCCTTTCGCCTCCTTTCTTCTTCCTCCCTCTTTCTCTGCCCCTCCTTCCCTCTCCCTCTCCCCTCTCCCTACCTCTCCCCTACCTCTCCCTCTCACCCGCCCTCTTCCTCCCCCCCTCCCTCCCCCCTGATTCTCCCTCTCCCCCTCCCCATGATTCTCCCCCTCCCCCTGATTCTCCCTCTCCCCTCCCTCTCCCAGCTCTCCCTCTCCCTCCTCTCCACTGCCTTTCCCTCCCCCTGTTCCTCTCCCTCTCCTTCCACCTCTTCTTCATCTCCCTCTCCCTCTCCGTCTCCGTCTCCGTCTCCATCTCCATCTCCCCTCCCTCTCCTGTCCTTGTCCTTCTCGCTCTCCCTCCCATTTTTCCTGCTTAGATGTTGCTAGAATGTAAATCTTCAAACAAACAAACAAGCATCTACATGTCTTATTGAAACCAGAACTGAGCATGAGATTTTCATAACCAGTTAGAATGAGGATTGCAGGGAGTACACCTTTGCTCATCTTCTCAGGAGTCCCTTTTGTGGTGGGTGCGGGGAGGCACCTCTTTTTTCTTTCTTGAAGATTTATCCTGCCTATCATGGATAAGTCTGAATAGACTTGTTTTCACCATTAGACAGTTTGTCGATAGAAAGGCCAAGCCTACACCTTTACCGACCCAAGCAATTTTTAACCTCAAACACCACATAGACATGGTATGAGAGCAACCAGCCTTTCATGATGCTGTAAGTTATACACAGCGGTGGAAATCCAACGTGTCAGAGTTGGGAGGGGGGGATGGGGAATCGAACCACCAACCTTCAGATTAGGAGTCTGACCTAGAAAAAAGTCAGACACTCTAACCACTCTGCCACAGAGAACACTGTTGCTTGCCACGCTGTGGATTGTACGGGACTCGGGGCATGGAGCGAGTGGAGTGAAATGCCTTTGTCCAACCACCACTCGTATACATTATCTGTGTGGCACTACTGCTAAATAAACAAAACTGATTTATGGTTTTGGTGCGCATTGCAATTGTTTGTTTTCGCCACCATTACACCTCCACACCCCCATCTCCTGGGTAGAACCACCTAGAGGGTAAGCAGACATAACAACGTATTTCTATGCCGGCCTTTAACTATGTGGAGAAGTCGGCAAGACAGTGGTCGACAGTCAACAGTGCAGCCAACAGTTGAAGCCAACATGCGACAGTTGACAGCTGACAGTTGAAGCCAACAGTCAAGCCGAAGTCAACAAACGACAGTCAACAGCTGACAGCCGACAGGCAACTGCGGAAGCCAACAGTTGAAGCTGACAATCAACAGTTGTCAGCTGACAGTTGAAGCCGACAGTCAACAGCTGACAGTCAACAGTCACCAGCGGAAGTAGACAGTCGACAGGCAATAGGTGACAGTCGAAAGCTGACAGTTGAGAGCCTACCTAAATCGGTTTGCACTGGGCATTGATCAGCAGCTGCTGTCTAATTGGACAAATGTAGCTTCATGCTGGGCTTCAACCAAGTGACAGAGCTGACAAGACAGCGGCCTACATAAAGCAGTGTACACATTGAACGGACCAAGTGAAAGACCAGAACCTGATATCCCACTCAGTCACATTATCTTGATATCTGAGCTAATCAGTCATTTCCCTATCCGATTAACCAAGTGCCAGACTAGTGGACAAGTCTAAATTTTGTAAGTCATTGGTTTGACTCGGCCACGATTAAAATGTCCACCCTTCTGCATGGGAGGCCAGCGCTCTTTCGAATTCAGCCACTGTGTCCAGTGTATCCTAGAAGGAAACCACTTGTTAGCAATTGTAGTCCAACTATTAAAGGGATATCATGCAATGGTTGTAAATATGAAGAGTTCAGTCGCATTCTTGTAAACAGCGATCCAAAAATTGACTTACAATTTTAAAATCAATGTGGGTTAGAGGCGTCTACAAGCTATATGGGTGTTTAAAAAAAAACTATTTTCAAAATTTACCTGAAGGTAATTTTAAGTCTCATTAATTCCATGTTGGTTGTGAAGAAATGGTTATGGAGCAATCAACAACAGCAATAGGAATGTAAAGAATTAACATTTTGAGGATTTGACTCCAATGTTTGTGTCAATTTTTGGATTGGCGTTGACGGGGATTTGCACCTGAACTCTTCATATATTCGGTCTAAAACAGCGTGGTGATTTACTCTAGGCGCTTAGACTAAGCTCAGGTAGCATCTCTCTGGTTAACCATCCTGATAGCACCTTAGATGTTGCCAGGACGTAAAACTCCAACAACCCGCCCACTATGTCTGGTTAAAGGCCTGCATTAACCAGGGACAATAGAATGGTGTTTCCGTCAGAGCAATGTGCCGCGAAGGGGCTATGGATTTGAAAGAAGATTATCATCATTATTACTTTTTGTTTGTGGTTTTGTATTTTAGTGTTTCAAAGACTTTTGTAATTGCATTTGTTGAGTAATTGCAGTCATAGGTGTTGCTTTGTGGAGTGGGGAGCAGGTAGTCAGACACGAGGTAAGCTGCTTCACCCTACAGCGGGTATAGTTCTTTAAATGCTGCTTGGTGCTATGGATATGGCATTCAGGAATGACAATGTGCTTATATATATATATATACATATGTGTATATATTCATACATATGTGTATATATTCATATATGTATGTATATATTTTTTTAAGTTTTTGGTAAATGATCATTTTATTCAGTGAATAAAGGTATTTTTTCAGCGCTGTGGCACTGGTCTTCCGGCCATCTTAGGTTATATTCATTCACATATATAATAGTCTAAAATCAACAAGAGTTTGCTACAAATACAAAAAGAAGAAAAAGGAAGAATAGTGCCGTTACCCAACAGCATTGAGAGATAACAAGGTGTACATTTTATATTGTCAGTGTTGTGGTTAGGGTAACTTTGTACAAATATACATGGTGAATATGAAGCTATTCTGTTAGTAGAATCCTTTACTTCGGTGCAGATTTGATAACAAATATAATATGATGTTTGGTGTGGTTTCCTTGTGCTACTGTTAAAACTAGCATAGTGGACCCCTTTGGAAGAAATTGTGCACATGTATGGTGAAGTGTTAGTATGTATATATATATATATGTATGTTGGCGGGACATATATACATACATATATATGTTTATACATATATATATATACATATAACGCCAACAATTTTAACAGCTGTCGGCATCACAATTCTTAAAGTGTAGTGCATTTCTTTGTTTTATATTAAATTATCCTAGAAACAAATAAGGTTGTTGTATTTTCTCTACCTTTACATTCAGGATAAATTTAAGGACTTTCCAATACCTCTGTCAATGCTAAACTAAAATGATACTGTTCGACGCCGACATCCAATGCTCGACGCCGACAACTTTCCCCAATTGGCCTCTTTTCGTGATCCTGACTCATATATACATATGTCGTGGGGGTGATGAAAATGGGAAATATTGCACCTAGAGCGGGACTCGAACCCACGTCTCTTTGCATTCCAGGCCAGTGTGCTAACCATTACACCACATAGGCTCCCTGATACCATCACACCACCCACGCCTACCTGTCTATGTGGTTACTTGCCTGAGAGGTCAGTGCAGACTACTACACATACATACACACAGCAGCAAACGATGGAATAGACTCACCGATATTAGTGTAGCATTGAGCCTGATGGGGGCGCCACAAGGAGTGTCAAGTAAAAAGAGTGGGAAGGACAGGTTAGTAATAACTTCCATAAATTAATACTCATTTACTTCTTATACACTACATAACATATATATCATATAATATATAATATATATATATATTTATTTATTTGCTACAAGATGGAAGAAAGACAAACAATTTAAGTGGGATAGGAAACTGTGATATCCGAGGTAGCTGCCTCTTGCCGACAATAAAAAAGGATTGGGGCAAGTGGTACAGGCGTGAGATGGGTGTCAGGCGAGGAAGATGCAGCAAGGTGGTGCCACCAGTTGAGGCAGAAGGCCTGACCACTAGATGAGTGGAGGAGTGTCAATTTAATATGGAGCAACCAGTAGAAGACTGGTGGAGTGTCAGGTCAGATAAGATGAACTGGGCAGACAGGTCATAGATAATTGGTTTCCAGATAATTATACTCATATAATTGCTTGCACAGCACTTCCCCCCCCCCCCCTCCCGCTGTGATCCTCTGCGATGGGGGGGGGGGGGGTGGGGTTTTTGTGGTTGGGGGGTGGGGGTGGGGGTTGGTGGGGTTGGGGGGGTGGTGTTGGGTTGTTGTTTGTGTGTGTGTGTTGGGGGGGTGGGGGTTGGGGGTTGGGGGTGGGTGGTGGGTGGGGGGGGTGGGGGGGGGGGGGGGGGGGGGGGGGTTGGGGGGGGGGGGGGGGTGTTGGGGGGGGGGGGGGTGAGCAGCGGGGTGGGTGAGGCGCGAAGCTGCGGACACGGGGGTGGGTGAGGTGAGAGCGCAGCGACAGCCCGGGGGGGGGAGGGTTCTTCCTCTCTCGCATCACGATGCTTGCTTACGACCGATGCGCGAAAAGGAAGAAAGCAAGGCGGGGGTGGAAAGAAAGGCGTTTTATTGACGCCTCAACAACAGAGTATACAGAGGAAGAGAAATAAAAGGCTCATGAGGAACAATGGAATGATAGGGCTCAGGAGGAGCAAGAATAACGGGCTCATGAGGAGCATGGTGATAGGGCTCATGAGGAGCAACAATAGGAATGTACAGGGGAAAAATAGGAATGTTCAGGCAGAGTTAATGTTGTATAGTGAGTGTCAATGTCTGTGGATGTTCAGTGAGGGGGTGCCGAGGAGCCCTCCACCAAAACGGCGGAGAGGGCTCGCGGCGCGCCCGAGGGGGCGAGGCGGGGCACGTAAGGGTGGACCGCCTCGGGGGTCCAGGTGCCCTGAGGTTCCCTGGGTGGGGGGGGAGTGTCCGGGGCCTAGGTCGACAAGGGGCGGGCGGCCAAAGATAGAGGAGGCCCGCTCCTTGGAGAGATCCGGTGAGGAGGTCCAGCGAGGGTTGAGCAGGAGGGCAGCGACGTCCTCAGGGCTGGGTGGGGTGGGGGTTGGGGTCGGGTCGGGCGGGTTGAGGAATGCGGTGTCGTGAAGGTCGGCGGCTGTGCCATCGGAGGAGGGTTCCTCGTGAGGCTGGGCTGGGCTGTGGTCTGAGGGTTCCTCGTGAGGCTGGGCTGGGCTGTGGTCTGAGGTGTGAGGTCCGAGGTGATGATCCCCGGCTCTGACTGGGCGGCGCTTCGATCGGTGGTCGCTGGGGGGTTGTCGGTGGTCGTGACGGTCGGCGGCGGTGTTGTCTGGGGAGGGTCCGTCCTGAGGATGGGCGGCGTCTGGGGAGGGTTCCTCGTGAGGCTGGTTTGTGCCTGAGGCGTGAGGTGCGAGGTGATGATCCCCGGCTCTGTCTGGGCGGCGTTTCGATCGGTGGTCGCTGGGAGGTTGTCGGTGGTGGTCAAGGGGTTGTCGGCATGGAGGTGAGGCGCCGGAGATGGCCCCCCGGGCCGGCCGGGGGGGGGGGGCGGCGGATCAAAAATCCGCCGAGGCGGCCGGGGTCTGTGCTCCCCGGGGCGGTGCTTGAGGTGGCGGCGGGGGGTGCGCTCCCCCGGCGAGGTGTGCCCGAGGTGACGGGATGGGCGGTGTGCTGTGCGCCGTCCGACGCCGAGGGGCCGTGATCTGTAGGATGGCGGCCTCGGCGCCCGAGGGCTGGTCCCGAGGCGCCGGGGGGGGACCCGGGGCCAAGCTCGGCGAGGCGCCTCCCGGCGTGCCCGAGGAGGGGGCCGGCGTGGCCGCGGCGGTCGTCCGGGCTCCCTTCCGCGGTGCTTGAGGCGGCGGGCCCGAGGTGCTGGGATGGGCGGTGTGCCGTACGCCGTCCGCCGCCTCGGGGTGGGCGGTGGCGTCCCCTCGGCACGGCGGTGAGACGGCTGCCGTGTTCTTGCTGGGGGTGCACCGCCCCCGGCAGAGTCGCTTGAGGCGGCGGCGGGGGGCAGGCCTCGCCTGCGGCGCGCGCCCGAGGTGCTGGGGCGGTCGGCGAGGTGTAGGCGGTCGGCGTGGTGCAGGCGGCTTGCCCTCGGGCTCTCCCCGATTCGAGGGCGTCCAGGCGGGCGTAGAGGCGGGCGGTGGTGACGCGCTGGAGGGCCTCAAGGTCGAGGAGAGCCTTGAGAATCGGACTTGTCTCGGTGCCCGAGGTGGGGCCCGAGGGTGCCGACGGAGACGCCGGGGCCGAGGAGGGTGACGCGCCTCCCGGCGCGCCCGAGGAGGGTCCCGGCGTGGCCAGGGCGGTCGCCCGGGAGCTCTGGCAGCCCATGCCCTTTCCGTGTCTGAGCATCCTGGGGCGGTCCGAGGGGATGCAGCGGTCCGAGGTGAAGAATGCCAAACAAAAAGGGAAGAGAGCTGGAAGGCGGCAGGGAGGCGAGTGCCTGAGGGAGGCCGGCGGGCGGCCTTATAAGGGAGAGGGGGCGGGCGACAGCAGGTGAGGTGTGAATGCTGCCGGCCCGGGGGAGGGCGAGAGGAGGTGAGCAGCGGGCGTCGGGTGAGGCGCGAATGCTGCGCGACACGGGGGCGGGGGAGGGAGCGGCGCACGGCGTCGTCGGGTGAGGTGAGAGCGTAGCGCGACAGCCCGGGGCGGGGGAGGGTCTCTTCCTCTCCTCGCATCAAACGCAATGCTTCGCATTACGACCAAAGCAATTGAAATCGAACTAAGGAGATTGCACATTGATTCTGGCGAGGGCGCATGGTAGACATGCAGTTATTACTGAGGTTCCATGCCCTCTGATATGGCTGGCATGGTGTGGAAGTACATGGAAGCGTTGTCCCACCAAATTGTCGTCTGCTCTTGCAAATGTTGTCTGTGTTAGTGAAACACCGCAGTTTGCCTTTCATTTTCACTGACAGTGCTAACGGAGTAGTCTACGAACATGAAATCTCATCTGTTAGTATCCTAAAGCTACATAATCTGATGAAAGCATTAAATGTTCTCAAATAAATTACTCGCCTTGATTTGATCCTACTTTTTCAACTAGCTTGTAACAAGGATGACCTTGTGGTTAAGCTGCATAGTCCGATGAAAGCATCAACCTTAAACCTAATGATTTATACATTTTCTTCTTTAAAAAACTAGAAGGAATTATGTACAAACCAGTGTATTCATGAGCCGATTGTTCTTCACATAAGAGTGGTATGCTGTGTGTTCTGTGGTGTGTGTGTGTGTGTGTGTGTGTGTGTGTGTGTGTGTGTGTATGTGTGTGTGTGTGTGCACGCGCGTGTGTGTGTGTGCACGCGCGTGTGTGTGCGTGTGTGTGAATTATAGAGGTTGGGGGGAGGCGACTGTACAAGTATTATTTAGTGTGTCACTATAGAAACACTGACCCCTCCATATTAAAGTTGCATAATCCAACGGTTTTCAGTTTCTGACATACTTTCTTTTGGGGGGGGGGGTGAAATATGTTATGTTAATTTTTATAATTTACTTTACTTCGTATTAATATAATTTTTATTTTAAAGGGTTACACTTTGGAGATACTTGAAGTGAAATGATGCAAAATAATATTAGTGTGTAAACAAAATTACACAGCATGGTCATTAGCGGCGATAGGTTTAATTAAATTGATTTAATAATAATATTCCTTCTATGCAACAACAAATGTTTAAGTTGGATATTTTGACCAAATGTAGGGAAGTGTTTTGGTTTCGGGCATTTGATGCCTCCATCGGATTGTGCAGCTTTAATGTTATCCATCTCCCCAGGCTAATGTTCTCACGCCGCTAAAACCCAAGTGTAGAGTAAACAAAAATATGAAATATCGCTAACAACGCTTCACTTTGATTGGTCGGTAGTGGGTGGGGAAGTAAAGGTTCATAGGCCATGTTACGTGTGTATCGTATGCTGTGAAAGCAGTCAGTGACATGAGAGCACCCTCCCACCACCACCACCACCACCACCACCAGCCACCACCATCACCAGCCACCACCACCACACACCACGACACACCACCACCACCACCATCCACCATCCACCATCCACCATCTACCACCACCCACCACCACCACACACCACCTCACACCACCACACACCACCACCACCCACCACCACGACACACCACCTACCACTAACCATCCACCATCACCACCCATCACTACCACCACCACCCACCACACACCATCTACCACCAACCATCCACCACCGTCACCACCCACCACCACCACCACCCATCATCCACCATCTACCTCCAACCATCCACCACCGTCACCACCCACCACCACCACCACCCACCATCCACCATCTACCTCCAACCATCCACCATCATCACCACTACCACCACCACCCACCACCCACCATCCACCATCCACCATCTACCACCAACCATCCACCATCATCACCACTCACCACTACCACCCCACTACCACCACCACCCACCACCACCCACCACCAGCAGCCACCACCACCACCACCACCACCCACCATCCACAATCTACACCCACCACCACCACCAACACCCACCAGCCACCACCACCCACCATCCACCATCTACCACCAACCATCCACCATCATCACCACCACCAACCACCACCACCCCCCACCACCACCACCACCACCCACCACCACCAGCCACCACCACCACCACCACCACCACGACCACCACGACCACCACAACCACCAGCCACCATCCACCATCTACCACCCACCACCACCACCACCACCAACACCCACCACCCACCATCTACCACCAACCATCCACCACCACTAACACACACCAGCCACCTCCACCCACCACCACCACCACCCACCACCACCAACACCCACCAGCCACCACCACCCACCACCACCACCCACCAGCCACCATCTACCACCAACCATCCACCACCACCAACACCCACCAGCCACCTCCACCACCACCCACCACCCCTCACACACTCGCCACAGTGTCCACACACACACACACACACACACGCTAACACACCCTTGTACCCTTCCTTGCTCCAGTACACCCCTCCTGATGTTTAGCCCCTCTTCCCACCTCCTAACGTAGTTATCTCATAGAGTCCAGTGCTGCCACCTGGGTGCGCCCCCTAGTGCAACTAAGGATAGTATTTAACACTCTGACCTACGGCAGACACTAATCACCGAGAAAGCACCATGAGCCTCCACCATTAACATGAGTTCATGCCATCCTAGGACAGGTTGGTGGTGGAAATCCTCTATAAACCCTTCCTGCAGAACATGCACCACGACCCGCCACTACCCACAACATTAGTTCAAGCCACTGCTGTCAGAGGGCGGGCTGGTGGTGGAAATCTTCTATAAAAGCTTTCCCACAGAGCATGTTGTTCAGTAAGCTGCTATCCATGATATTAGTTCATGCCACTGCTGTTAGATGGCGGGTTGGTGGTGGAAATCCACTATAGACCTTTTCCACAGAGCAGGTTGCACAGTAGGTGCTACCCACAGCATTTGTTTTTCCACTGCTGTCAAAGAGCAGGTTAGTGGTGGAAATCCTATATAAGACCTTTTCTACAGGTCATGTTGCACAGTAAGCTGCAACTCACAACACTACTTCTTTCATTGCCGTCAGAGGACGGGTTGGTGGTGGAAGTCCTCTATGATTCCATAGGACAAGTTGCACAGTAAGCTGCAACTCACAACACTAGCCGTCTCCCGTCCTGATATGACCTTAGATGTTGCTCGGACGTAAAACAATAACAAAAAAACAAACAATCATTGCCATCTGAGGGCCCGCTGGTGGTGGAAATCGTCTATTATTTGATTGCGCACCCGCTTTCACCTGCTGTGGAACTGGACTCGTTATAAACTTAGTGCCTCAGGCGTAGTATGAAGCAAATTCCTGGTGTCGCTTGAGGTATAGTCTGATTGATGGGTCATGCAAAAGAATGTAAAACCTATTCAAAGTTCAATAAAGTTGCATAATCCCATGAAGCAATAGGCTGTGAAATGAAAGCCGCTTGCTACATTTGATGCCAGTTTCAGCTCATCTCAGCTCTTGTTTGAAACATAGAATACCAACTAAAAACATATATATAATAAATTAAGATTTTAATCTTTTATCCAGCATTGCATTTACATCATTATAATCAGCACATCTTATGCCATGTGCATTTAGATTTAGACAAATCTGGGCACTCAGACTAGTGTTAGAGCCATATCCAGAGGCAGTTTTACTTATTTTATTCATGTTTTTATTTATATCCTATGGTTAATGACATATGTAGAACTAGAAAATGACTAGGGTTAATCAGATATTGGTTATATATTTCAATGAAACAAGTGTCTGTTGACACATTTGGCATTTTAATACTTAGAACAAGAATTAATAATGGTGATGTGGATAGCAGCCTTAAAGTGACTGATTGTTTTGTGTGGAATTGTATGTTTCTTAGCTCAAAATGTTTAACTATGGCTAGTTTGGTCTTAGATATATTCATCAGATCATTCATTATATTGCATCTGTGCATCCATGGTTGTGCCAAATTGTTATGCATTTCTATTAATTTTGAATAAAGTCGAAGTTTTGCCCTCCGCGTATCGGCAAACTCCATGGCCAGGCGCCTTTGTTTTGCTCTCGACACCGTTTTCAGTGCATGCGCAGTCAGAATGACGATCTCGTCTATTCGCGATCGAGTCAAAGTAATGACTTACAAAATTAACACTTGTCGCTTTCTACCTTCGTGCATGGGAAGCATGCGCTCTTACCGATTCAGTCATTGCATCTGGTCTGATGATAAATTGAAGACAAAAATAGCATTATGATTTTTGTGTGGTTACTTATAATTGTACATGCACCCTCAATGACACACTCAGGCATGTGATTTCTCCGGTTTTAACCGGAATTCCGTTTTTTCTGGCCGCCAAAACCGGAATTCCGTTTTTTTTTTAATACAAGTTTTTTTTCTGGCCACCCAAACACCTCTGAAATACACTATTTGCATCCCTCTCGTGACTCAGTGGGATGCTGTGTGTCCCCACGATAACCTAAACAAAATTTTGGTTTTTTCCACTGCACCCAATCACATGCCTGATGACTATATATATGTGACACATCTCTAAGCTGGCCTACTTGTCATCCTGCTACAAATGAAGAACACATAGGAACTTGTCACATCTTATTTATTTATGCATTCTATTGAATTTTGGATCAAGAACCAACTGGAGTAGAAAGAAGAACCTATATATTTTTTTTAAGAACATTTCCCAATAACGACAACAATAACAAAAATAACGGTAACAAAAATAACAATAACAAAAGCAAAGTATACTTGTACCTCTCACTTGAAGGATATATGGGTCACCATGCAGTAGCGAATTGCGGAATAGGAATGTCAGCAGTTTCCACATATCTGGAACCTGTTTAAAGCTGCACAATCCGATGAAAGCATTACATTTTCAGTGTAAATAAAGACCCACATTTACCTAGAGTTGATCCTACATATCCAACTTACATGCTGCTATGCCAGACGGGATGCCCGAATGAGTTGAGCGTCCGTCTCCCGTTTTGATAGATCGTGGGATTCGAACCCGTGGGTTCGAACCCTGGTCGAGTCAAACCAAGGACTTAAAAGTGGATATTTGTCGACTCCTAGACAGGTGTTCGACATTAGTGGGATAAGAAAAGGGATGGTTGGCTCAGTGTCAGGATAATATGACTGAGTGGGATATCGAATCATGGTGCCGTTGGCCTGATTTACTAGTGGGATAACACTATATAGCCGAGTGAAAAAAAGAAAGTTTGTTTTATTTAACGACGCCTCTAGAGCACATAGATCTTTATCATCGGCTATTGGATGTGAAGCATGTGGTCATTCTGACATATTTCTTTGGAGGAAACCCACTGCCGCTACATAGGCTACTCTTTCCGATAAGCAGCAAGGGGTCTTTTATATGCACTTTCCCACAGACAGGACAGCACGTACCACCGCCTTTGATGAACCAGTTGTGGACCACTGGTTGGCCACGAGTGCGCACTGTCACAAGTCAGTACCCTTCCTGGTATGGCCTTAGATGTTATCAGGACATAAAACTCCAACAACCAACCCGCTACATGCTGCTATAGTCAATAAACAGCCATTGCAGTATAGTGCTCCTGTGCTGCGCTTACATGCTTGAAACCGGATGAACTAAGTCCGTGTCCTGCATTTCGGTGTGCATGCCAAATTTGATTTTGGCATGTTTTCACTTCAAATACCTCAAAAAGTCAAACCCTTTAAAACAAAAGTACCGGGTGCGGTGGCCGAATGGGTCGAACACATCCTTCCTGTGCGGAATGTCGGGAGTTCGATTGATACTTATTGCTTCCTAGCCTGGCGCTTGGCATTATTAGGATAGGGCAAGGATTGGTTACCTCAGTGTCAGGACAATGTGACTGAGTGGGATAGCAGGTCATGGTGCAGGAGGCCTGGCCTCCCAGTGGGGCATCACTATAAAGTCACCATGAGTGCGCACTGCCACAAGTCGGTACCCGTCCTTAGATGTTGCCAGGATGTAAAACTCCACGAAACAAACAAAAGAAAAGTTACTTCAAATCAAGCTAATATATTTATCTAAGATATTTTTTTCAAATGACAGCAACTGAAAACCAATGGATTTTGAAACTTGAATGTGGATGCGGACATACACGCGAGACTGGAACGGTGATGGAGAGCTGATCTGGCGGTGTGTAGCGGTCCCTATGCCGATCCCATATCAGGCCTCCCTCATCCCCACAGTGGATACCAGAAGGTGCTGAGTATGGCCCCTCGTGATGAATAAGGGAGAAGCCACTAGCTGCTCCCAGCACTCCTCAACACCCCTCAACGCTGCCAAACACTCATCAACCCTACCCGACATTCCCCCCAACACTCCTCCAACACTCCCCAAGTACTCCCCCAATATTCCCGCAACACTCCCCCAACACTCCCCCAACACTCCCCCAACACTCCTCCAACACTCCTCTGACACTCCTCCAACACTGGCCAAGCAATAGCAAAACACTCCCCCAACACTCGCTAAACACTCCCCAACACTCCCCCAACACTCCCCCAACACTCCCCAAGTACTCCTCCCAATATTCCCGCACACTCCCAACGCTCCCTCAACACTTGGGGGGTCCCCCAACACTCCACAACACTCCCCTCCAAACACTCCCAACACTTTCCCCAACACTCCCCCAACACTCCCCCATACTTGACTCCCCAAACATCCCTCCACTCCTCCAATCACTTGCCCGAACATCCCAAGTATTGCCCCCACACTCCCCAACACTCCTCCAACACTCCCAACACCCCCAAGACTCCCCAATATTCCCCAACACTCCCCCAACACTCCCCACACTCGCCGCTCCCACTCCCCATCCACTCCCCAACGTACTGTCTCCCTCTTCTCCCCCAATATTCCCCCACTCCCCAACACTCCCCAAAGCACTCCCCCAACATCCTCCAAGCACTCCCAATAACTCCCCCACTGATTCCCGCCAAAAGTCCCCCAAACACCCCCAACACTCCCCAAACACTCCCCGAACACTCCCCAAGTACTCCCCCAATATTCCCGCAACACTCCCCCCACACTCCTCCAACTCTTCCCCAACACTCTCCCCCAAGTACTGCTCCCACAATATTCCCCCAATATTTCCTCCAATCACTCTCCCAACACTCCCCAACACTCCCCAAGTATCCCCCAATACTTCACCAACACTCCCCCAAACTCTGTCTCTCCCGCTACACTTCTCGCGCACTCCTCCGACACTCCCAAACACTCCTCCAACACTCCCCCAACACTCCCCAACACTCGCCAAACACTCGTCAAACACTCACCAAACACTCGTCAAACACTCGTCAAACACTCACCAAACACTCACCCAACACTCACCCAACACTCCCCCAACACTCCCCAAGGATTCCCCGGACACTCCTCCAAGACTCCTCCAAGACTCCCCCAAGACTCCCCCAACAATCGCCAAACACTCACCAAACACTCTTTCAACACTCCCCAAGTACTCCCCGGACACTCCTCCAAGACTCCTCCAAGACTCCTCCAAGACTCTCCCAACACTCGCCAAACACTGACAAAACACTCCCCCAACACTCCCTTAACACCCCCCAAGTACTCCCCGAACACTCCTCTAACACTCCTCTAACACTCATCCAAGACTCCCCCAACACTTGCCAAACACTCGCCAAACACTCACAAAGCACTCCCCCAACACTCCCTTAACACCCCCAAGTACTCCCCAAACACTCCTCCAACATTCCGCCAAGACTCATCCAAGACTCCCCCAACACTTGCCAAACACTCGCCAGACACTCATCAAACACTCCCCTAGCACTCCCCAAGCACTCCCCAAGCACTCCCCAAGCACTCCCCTAACACTCCCCAAACACTCCCCTAACACTCCCCTAACACTCCCCAAACACTCCCCAAACACTCCCCAAACACTCCTCAAACACTTCTCAATGCTGCCCACCACTCTCCTAACACTCCCCCAACACTCCCCAATCGCCATCTCAATGTGTATGTCCAGTGCGCAAACTTCGGGGTTGCGGGTTCAATCCAACACACACAAATGCAATTGACAGAAAGGTTCTATAATAATAGTATTCGTATAAATACTTTATACCCACACATAGCAATATCCCCTTTTTAATCAACTAATGTACACCTTTTTTTTTTTTAAGAAAGAGAAAAATAAGAAATGCTGATGGTACCTGGCGTTCACACCCAGGTATTGACGAGGCTCAGTCTAACTTAACTCAACTCCGGCGACCGGAAGTTGGCCGCGCGTTCCGTGAGTCCGGCTCTTTTTGCGGGGGTGCAGCATTTTGAATGTTCACATCGGTGATTTGTTAGTGAACAGAGATGCTGCCCAGATATCCGTCCCCGATGTGCGCTCGCATAAATTCACGTCAGCAAGTGGAGTGTGCACGTAACGCGCCCCCCTTATCAACGGGGGCGGGAACTGGGAGGGGTGGGGGTGTGGGGGGGGGGGGGGAGGTAAGGATGGGGCGGAGCTGGAGGGAGCGGGGGATGGGGGGGAAGGTAGGGGATGGGGGCGGGGGATGAGGTGGAGGGGAGGGTGTGCGAGGGGGCGGGGGGGGGGGCGAGGGTCGGGGGAAGCGAGGGGGGGGAGCGGATGGGGCGGGGAGGTGGAGGGAGCGGGGGAGGGGTTGGTTGGTTGTTGGTTTGTTGGAGTTTTACGTCTTGGCAAGACTAAGTGGTATGGAAGGGAGAGGGGGGGGGGAGATGGCGAAGAGGGAAGGAGGAGGATGGGTGGGGGCGGGGAGAGAGGGGGAGTGGGGAAAGGGGAGGTGATTGGCTCGACGTCGTGTGTGGGAGGCGAGTGTGGAAGAGGTGGGTGTGTGGGTGTGTGGGGGGGGGGGGGGGGGGGTCAGGGATACCTGGGGCTGTGTGCGCGCACGTTTGTATGTGTTGCGAATCGTCGGGGATGGGGCGGTGGGGGGGGGGGGGGGGGGGTAAGTCCAGTTGGTGGGGGAAAGTGGGCGGAGAGTAGAAGGCGTGGGAGGAGTGCTGGGATGCGGGGTAGGATGCTGTGAGGCGACGTGGGGGTGGAGGGACGGGGGGGGGATAGTAGAGGGGATAGGGTGGTAGGGGTAAGGAGGCGAGGCGGGGTGTTGTGGGAGATGAAGACGGGGGCAGGCGGGAGAGGGGCAGGGTGCTGGGATGCGTCTGTGGGTGAACGGGGCGGGGCGGGGCGGGGGGGGGGGGGATTGCCATGAGGCGTAGGCCTGTGGAGAGATTCTGCAGAGGGGTGGGGCTGGTGGTGAGGGGGGGAGAGGAGGTGGAGGGGGAGGGAGGAGGGAGGGACAGGGGAGCAAGGGTAGGGGAGAGGGTGGGAAAGGGGCGGGTGGGGAGAGAGGATCAGAGTGGGCGTGAGAGCGGGCGGGAGGGGAGAGTGGTGGCGAGGGGAGGAGGGGCGCGAGGGGAGGAGAGGCGGCGGGAGAGGGGGTTGGAAGGGCGAGCGGAGGAGAGGGGTGGGGGGGGGGGCGAAGGGAGGAGAGGCGCGGGAGGGGCGAGGGGAGGAGAGGGGCAGGAGAGGAGATACCCGCCCAGCACCTAATCGCGCGGCGATCTGACGCGCAATGCTCGGCACACGACTATTTCGGGGAGAGCCGTGTTTCACCGGGCGGACCTGTCGCCCCGCAGCTTGCCGCCTGTCCACCGCCGGTAGCGGCGCGCTCAGACCCGGGCCGCCCCTCAAAGGGAACGCGTAGATCAATTAGGGCCACTATCTCAGTATCACTGGTATCAGCCCGGGCCGCCCACGCCATGCTGGCCGGGCCGATGGCAGCCGCCTGCCGGGTCCCTCCCGCCTCACTCCCGAGCAACTCCCGAGCAACTCCCGTTCCGTTACTGTGCGTAAGGCCCTGTCACACTACTAGGGATGAAAGATCTCCGCGATTTCGCGGATTTCCGGGATTTTGCGCCCGTCCTGATATGACCTTAGATGTTTCCAGGACATAAAACTCCAACAACCAACCAACCAATACGTTGTTTAACTCTACAGCACCATCAGCATATACTAATATGTGGTGCAAACGCCGCAGCACTAGCAGTGTATACAACTAATGGCTTCAAACGCCGCAGCAGGCTCAGCGTATACTACTATACAAGCTTCAAACGGCGCAGCACTATCAGCATATACTACTAATACGTGCTTAAAACGCCACAGCCCTATCAGCGTATACCAATATTTATGAAACCCGACTTCCAGGAATTTTCAGCGATTCCCTGACAATGCTAAGCCTATGGGAGAATATCAGCATTTCCGCTTTTTCCCCGGACACCACTTTCATCCCTGCACTATGACGTATGGTGTTAGCGTGTGCCCAACGTACGACAATTTGCCAGTACGTCCATTCATCACACTTTGCAAGGGCGGGGGATAAAAATGGGCATACACACAACATACACACAACATACACACAACGTACGTAACTTATGAAGAACGTATCTCTGACCTATCGCATACGCTCATGGTATGCTTAACAAGGTTACATACGTTACTTCATCGCTAGAAGTACGGCATATACGTTAAGTATGCTGGAGATACTGCAGGCATATGTTCGAAGTATGTTAGGAGTATGTTATGCATCTGTTGGCTGTACGCGGACTGCACGACTGAACGTATGGCTAACATGTTCCAACCTATTCTGACCTACACTAACGTGTGCATAACATACGCCGACGTACGCTGAGCGTATGAGAAATGTATGAAACATACGGCGACATACATTGAAAATTTTGAACATGCACAACATATTTTTAGCGGCTCGACCTATGCCGACCTATGCCGCCGTACCCCGAGCGTACTCAATGTATGCCCAATGTATACGTAATCTATGATGCCGTATGCCAACGTGTTGGTCGAAAATCGCATACGTCGGCATACGCTAACGCTATATGTCGTAGTGTGACAGCCCCTTTAGCAACCTTTCGGTTACAGGGTTCAGAACTGCAGCATATATTGACGGCAGAGCAACTCTTGGTCTTAGAAGGGAAAGCGGAAGCCACACCTGGACACGTGACTGACGAGGCGGGAGGAGGGAAGGTGGAAGTGTGTGTGTGTGTGTTGTGGGGGGGGGGGGGGGGAGATGGGGGGAGGGGAAAGATGGGGGACGGTAGGCGTGCGACGAGTGGTGGAAGGGGTGAGATGGGGAGTGTGGGAAGAGGGCGGAAGGGGGTGGGGAGGAGATGGAAGGAGGGGGCGATGAGGGGAGCGGGGGAAGGGGAGTCGATGAGGGGGAGATGGGGAGGAGGTGGAGGAGATGGCGGAGGGGTGGGTGGAAGTGGATGGGGGAGTGGGGGGGAGGGAAATGGGGGAGCCAGGGAGAGAGAAGGTGGGGAGGGGTGGGAGGGAGCAGAGGGTGGAAGGGGGATGGGCGGGGGTTCCGATTGCTCTAAACTGGTGAATCCCTGCCCTTGGAGGGAAAGTCACCTTCGCCGGGATGCATGTGCCTGCGGGGGTATGTGGATAGTTCAAAGTTAGCTTCCCAGCGTGTGGTTTTTGTGGAAATTGATTTAACTAATATTGTTAGGATCTTTTGGTTTGTAACCGCGTGGAAAAGAGGACATACTTATTTTTCACTTCTTATTCAATTATATTTATGTATACATGTGTATGTGTATACTAATTATATATATGCATGTGTATAATGTATGTATATATGCATGTGTATATATGTGTGATGGTCCACGGTCTTCCACACTGCCACACACTCACGGAAGAATGCCAGGATTGATTAACAGTACGCTTCAACTGGTTTATTACAAAACCTATCCGCTCTCTGTGGCATCAACAGTCAACTGACCCGCCCCCTAACTCACCAGGTCCCAAGTCACCTCTCTATAGGTGGGTGGGGGGTATGCTAGCCACATGCAGTAGAGGGCAGCCCAGTCGGGGCGTGCTGCCACCTAGCGCAGTTCAGTGTAACTGCGTAGGTGTGTGGCATAGTGTCTGCCACCACCGTGTGGTAGTGGAGCTCATGTACAGACTACAACATATGTACGGATGCATATATGCATGTATATATTCGGATATAATATACATATATCCTAATTTCCTGCATGTCTGATATATTTTTAGATGTGAGTGTAGATGGGCGAGTATTACTAGTATTAGCAGTGCAAGAAGTAAATCTATTATTTTATTAAAGTATTATTGCTGATCTTTTAAATTGATATGAATGAACCTGAGAAAATACTGTCAGTGTCATGTGTACCCGAGCTATGTAACTGAAATAACTTGTGAGACTTCTGTTTGACCTATGTATGTACGCAAAAGAACATTTGTGAGGGCGACCATGACGGCATCAGTCTCATTAACCCAGTAAGTATGGCCTGTTTCACACAATGCGACACCTGCAGACCACGGCAGCGCACAGATAGGGAAGCACCAGTCCTAGCATGTGTTTTGTTGAAATGCCTCAACAACCATCCATCCATCCATCCATCCATCGATTCATCCATCCTTAGGCATATTCTACATAGATGCGTTTAGCAAAGGTCCTCCTGAGTTGATTGCACTGCGGTGTCTGAGGGCATAGCAATTTCTTATGGGATGTCAATGTCTTTGGGCGTTGCAATGTTTTAGGGCCTTTGTGATGTCTTAGGCAGCTGGTGATGTCTTAGGCGACTGGTGATGTCTTAGGTGACTGGTGATGTCTTAGGCGACTGGCGATGTCTTAGGTGACTGGTGATGTCTTAGGCGAATGGTGATGTCTTAGGCCACTGGTGATGTCTTAGGACACTGGCGATGTCTTAGGACACTGGCGATGTCTTAGGACACTGGTGATGTCTTAGGCCACTGGTGATGTCTTAGGACACTGGTGATGTCTTAGGACACTGGTGATGTCTTAGGACACTGGTGATGTCTTAGGCAACTGGTGATGTCTTAGCACACTGGTGATGTCTTAGGACAGCGGTGATGTCTTAGGCAACTGGTGATGTCTAAGGGAATTGATAACGTCTCAGGGAAGTGGTAATGTCTTAGGGCATTGGTAATGTTTTAGGGAATTGATAACGTCTCAGGGAATGTCTTAGGGCACTGGTGATGTCTTACGTCACTGGTGATGTCTTAGACAACTGATAATGTCTTAGGGAACTGGTAATGTCTTAGGGAATTGGTAATGTCGTAGGGAACTGGTGATGTCTTAGGGAATTGGTGATGTCTTAGGGAACTGGTGATGTCTTAGGGAACTGATGATGTCTTAGGCCACTGCGAAGTGGAGCCATCTTTTATGTGTTTCTATGCTCAATTTGGTCTGGTCTGGTAACTAATACAGTAAAACCTCTCTAACCGACCAGCTCCACAGATCGACCACTCTCCTTTATCGATCACTTTATTTGGGTCCCAACAATACCATTGTAACTATATTCTAATTCCCTAAACCTACCACCTCCTTAAATGGACCACTTAGTCGGTTCCAAGGTCGGTCTATTTAGAGAGGTTTTACTGTAATAGAGAGAGGGTGATTAGTTGCTTGTGTAGCAGAGGTGGACAAGTTAGGGGTATGAATGTAGGTGTGTGTGAATGTGGTGAGTTGGGTTGAGCTGAGTTGAGTTAATTTTTAAATTGTATCCTCTAATAATAATATGTTAGGCTGGGTTTGGCCGACATAGAGTTGGTGATCTGGGTGTGCATGTCGGAGGGTATAGCGTCGCCTTAAAATAAGCCGGTGTTTCGATCACTTTGGGAGGCGCAATGTGACTTTCAAAATGTTATATAACTCAGATTGTACACTGTTTGGTGCAGTCAGTCAGACAGACAGACAGACAGACATACATACAGGCAGGAAGGCAGGTAGGCAAACAAACATATACACCCAGACAGACAGGCAGACTGGCACACAGACTGGCAAACAGACAGACATACAGGCACACATGCAGGCACACATGCAGGCACACAGACAAACATATACACACAGGCAGACAGACAAGCACGCAGACAGACAGGCAGATGGGCAGGCAGCATACTGGCACACAGACAGACATACAGGCACACAGACAGGCAGACAGACTGGCACACATACAGGCAGACAGACTGACACACAGACATGCAGACAGACATACTGGCACACAGACTGGCAGACAGAGAGACAGACCGGCACACATACAGACATACAGACATACAACAGACAGGCACACAGACAGACATACAGGCACACAGACAGACAGACATGCATGCATGCATACATACATACATACATACATACATAGATACATACATGCATGCATGCATACATACATACATACATACATACATACATACATACATACATACATACATACATACATACATACATACATACATACATACATACATACATACATACATACATGCAATCATGCACACAGGCAGGCAGGCACACAGACAGGTACACAGACAGGTACACAGACAGGTACACATACAGGTGCACAGACAGGCGCACATAGACATACAGACAGGCAGGCAAACAGACACACACACACACACACACACACACACACACACACACACACGCACACACGCGCGCACACAGTGTTTGTCTGGTGCTCCACGGCCGATGCTGCGGGGAGGGTTGACCATTGCTGCGTTGGCGCTGGTTGTTGGTGTTACCGGTGGGTGGTTCCCGGACGTGGGCCTTGAGCGGTCCCCGGGGTCGCCGGGCGCCCAGCGGCTCGGGCCGGTGTTATTCCGCCCGGGCGACCAGAGGCGCCAGCGTGCACAGAGCCAGCCGGGCCCCCCATGCTGTGATGTGGTCCCCGGGCGGCGGGACCCCGAACTACAACCCGGCGGGACGCTGGCTGCAGACGGCGTCTGGGTGACCTAGAAGCGAGTCACTACAACAACCCGCCCCCCCCCCCACCCCAGCCTCCCCCCCTCCCCCTTCTCTCCGCTATACTCGGCTGCCTGCATGCAACACGTGGAACGTAGCTCACTGGGCCTGGTCATTCGTTTCCGAACAAGCTCTCCGCAGCATCCTTGGGTACATTGAAATTTAATCTAGTCATTGTGGATTCTATTTATATAATGATCTATTTACCTTGTGGGGTAATAACAACGGGAGTGAGGGGAGGCCGCAGACTCCCGTCAGGATGGGGGTGAGGGGATGGAGGGGGGTTACAACAGCCCGAACACATACTTATGAAGGGGGGTGGGGGTGGAGGAGAGGGTAGCCATACACACTCACTGATTATACCCCTTAATAGCGAACTTTGGAGGTAATTTAAAGCGAAAACATGCCAAATTAATGTTGGCATGCACATAAAAATTCTGACCCCCATAGACTTCAGTAGGAACAAGTTCTGTTAAATTGACTTCTACTCGGGAACAAATGTTTAATAAGTACATCGGTATCTAATTTGGATATACAGTAAAACCACTAACCGACCACCTCCACAGATCGACCACTTCCCTATATCGATTGCTTTCTTTGGGTCCCAAACAATGCAATTGTCACGATAAAAAAAAACCTCCCTAAGCCGATCACCTCCCTAAATGGACCATTTAAAGTTGGTCCCATGGTCAGTCGATTTAGAGAGGTTTTACTGTATAGGTATGCAGGTATTGCAGGTATAGCAATACCTCAGGGAGTTTGACGCCCCTGCCTTGCAGAGTTGTAAACCACTGCCTTGTGGTACAGGTTCTTGACAGAACCGAAGGCTAAGGGAGCAAACCCTAAACAGAAAACCATGTCACTGTGGCAGCATTAAGGGTGGTTGATGTATGGAACTCCCAACATCTCCCGACCAGCCACTGCAGGGACAAATAGTTTTGCGCCTGTCTTGACATGTTCTTGCCGGTGTGAAACCTCTATTTGCTCCCCGAGAGAGTGCCGCTGGTAACTTGCAAAAGCCAGCAGCACTTCAACACTTTTGCAGGCAGCTTTCATGAAATGTACAACCGCACAACCATCAAGAGAAACCTGAAGCTGAGAGACATTAAGACCGACTCATGGACGCAACTCTCACAGCAGAGAGCTAAATGGAGAGTGGCAGTCAAGTCATGAAAGCAGTCTTTGTCGCATCGCGACCGACAGCATGATGATGATGACTGTATAGAACTAAATCTAGATGAGGGTTTTTTTTGGCTTGGGAAATTTGCTGTTTTCAATCATTGGACTTATGCAGCTTTTAGTTATAGAACCAGCGGATTATGCAACTTTAACGGGCAGCACCGAATCGCTTGTCTCCAGGCAACCCGCTCAGACCAGGTTGACGGAACCCCGGCGTGGCCCCCTGGCGGTGTGACCACACACCACTCACACGCCACACACGTCCGAATAATACGCCAGACGCCGGGCCGGCGCCAGAACTGCCCGGCGGAGGGGGCCTGCGCGCCGGGGGTCCGTGGGCGCGGTGTGCTAACACTTCGCCTGTACTTTTTGTACGGTGTGGAGTTTTATCTGGGTGGTAGAAACGCACGGCGACCGGGCGACGCGTCCGGAGTGATGTCACGACATCATGACATCAGTGATGTCGTGTCATGTGCCATACAAGCAGTGCTCATGCGTTAGACAGGTACGATTTAGGCTAACTAGTATTAAGGTTGCATGGTCCGATGCTTTTGAGTTTCTGTAATTTTCTGAGATAAATATATTAGGTTGAGCACTATAATCTACTTTACTTTCGTTTGAAGTAGCTTATGTTTTAAATAGAAAACTTTTGAGATATTCAGAGTGAAAACAAGCAAAATTAATTTTTGCAAGCACGCCAAAACTCTGACACCATAGGCTTCTGCAGTAACAGCTTCTAGTAGTATTATTTGATTCAGTATCCCCTTCTATGTGGTGACAAATGTTTAATAAGTGCACCAGTATCTAAGCTAGATATGTCTGAATCAAATCTAGATAATTGATTTGGTAATGAAAATTTGATGTTTTCATCGGACTATGCAGCTTTAATATTACTTCCATCCGATTTCTATTGTTTAGAAATAGCTTCAATTCTTCATTCTCCCCCTCTCTTATCCCTCTCGCCTCCTTACCCCCCCCCCCTTTTTCCCTCTCCGTGTCACCCTCCCTCTTCCCCTCCCTCTTCCCCTCCCTCTTCACCCCCTCTTCCCCTACCTCTTCTCCTCCCTCTTCTCCTACCTATTTTCCTCCCTGTTGGCTATTAGTATTAGTGGCTGATCTGAAACCACTAATAGCCACCCACATAAAATCCAAATGGCAACATGAGTGGGATGAAAACATCAATAAACTTAAAGAAACTGAACCATCTGTGGGAAGGCCACCACAGACTCATGTGGGGGGGTCGGTGGGACCAAGTGGTCCTTAGCCGCTGCCATATTGGCCACTTGTGGCTTACACATGCTTTTCTGCTCAAAGGGGAACCTCCCCCTGAATGTATTGGGTGTCAGTCCCCGCTGACACTCAAACACATTTGACTAAGTTGCGTTGATTTTGTAAAAGCGATGGTTTGAACAAAAAACAAACATTTCTCACCGTGAATATGGCCTATGCTGCCGACACGGCGTAAAGCAACCACCAATCAATCAATCAATCAAACCTCCCTGTTCCCCTCCATCATCCCCTCCATCTTCTCCCTCTTCCCCTTTCTCTTCCCCTCCCTATTCCCTTCCCTCGTCCCCTCCCTCTTCCCATCCCTCTTCTCCCTCTTCCCCTCCCTCTTCCTCTCCCTCTTCCCCTCCCTCTTCTCCCTCTTCCACTCCCTCTTCCCCTCCCTCTTCCCCTCCATGTCGTTTTCTCCCACGCGCTCTCCTTCTCTCCGTTTCTCCCTGTCTTTCCCTGTCTCAGTTTCTCCCTCTCTCCTCTCTCTCCGTGTCTTCCTCTGTCCCCTCTTTCCTCTTTCTCTTCTTCGCCCACTCTGCCGCTCCTGCCTCCCTAGCTATATCGCTGTTTCTGTCTCCCCCTCCTCCCCCTCTCCCCTTTGCCCATCTCTCGCCCTCCCTCTCCCTCATCCCGACCCCCCTCCATCTCCCTCCTCCCGACCCCCCCTCCATCTTCCTGTGCCTCCCCCTCCCTCTCTCCGTTTCTCCCACTCTCCCCCCTTCCCACCATCGCCCACTCTCTCTCCCTAGCTCTATCTCTGTTTTCTGTCTGTGTCTGTCTCCTCCCTCTGTCCCTCCCCTCGCTCTTCGCCCCCCTCTCCCCTCCTCTCTCTGTCCCCCTCCCCCTCCCCTTTCCTAGTCCCCCCTCCCTTTCCCCCACACTCTCCCTGTCCTTCTACCCTCTCACTTCTCCCACTCCATTATCGCTCTATCTCCTCATTGTCAATATATCTCCCTTCCTCTCTCTCCCATCCTCTGCCCTCCCTCCCCCTCTCCCCCTCTCTCTCTCTCTCTCTCTTTCTCTGCCACCCCCCTCTTTCCTGGCTCCGTGTCTGAATAATATGAAATATGGTGCCGGTCACATGGTATCCTAGTGGGGCAGGACTATAACGTCGCCATGAGTGCGGCTGTCAAAGGTCGGCCCCAGTTCCGATGTGACAGACACCCTGATAAACAAAAACTCAGGAGATACAATACACGAATGCCATGAATGACGGTTATGCGATGTTATATGAAGCATTCCACATTTAATGTGTGCCTGTACTGTGTTCCTTTGACGTGAGTGTGAAGGTCACACAATATTGATGTGAGATGAACGCACGATTCGTATGTGCTCCACTTTACTAGGATAGGATAAGCATTGGTTGGATCAGTGTTAGGATAATGGGACTGAGTGGGGTATCTAGTCATAGTGACGATAGCATGGTATCTCAATAGAACCGCGCTATAATTTATATTTCTTTATTTCTTCATTTCTTCATTTCTTCATTTCTTCATTTCTCCATTCCTTCATTCTTTCATTTCTGCATTCCTGCGTTCCTTCATCTCTTCATTCCTTGCTTTCTTCATTCCTTGATTTCTTCATTCCTTTATTCCTTTATTATGGTAACCAGACGGGATGGCCGAATGTGTTAGAGCTTCTGTCTCCCGTGTTAGTAATAGTAGACCATGGGATCGTGGGTTCGAACCCTGGTCGAGTCAAAACAACGACTGAAAAATTTATACTTGTCGCTTCCTAGCCAGATGCTCGGCATTATTAGGGTAGGGCAAGGACTGGTTGGCTCAGTGTCAGGATAATGTGACTGAGTTGGATATCAGGTCATGGAGCTGGCACCCTGGTATCCCAGTGGGGCAGCACTAGAAAGTCGCCATGAGTGCGCACTGTCACAAGTCGGTACCCGTCATGATATGACCTTAGATGTTGTTAGGACTTAAAACAACAATAAACAAGCAACAAACTCATTCCTTTATTCGTTTATAATTAAGACATCGGCAAGGTGGGTGGACAGTTGACGGCGCTATGTGTCCGTGAGGACGGGGTGTTGACGGCAACGTGACTCGAGCCGTCACGTGACTGGAGGAGGCGGGTGGCGGTGAGGGCCCCCGCCTCGCTAAGGTCGTTAGGGTGTGATTGGAATTAGATCTACAGTCATCGATAGGACCGCATCACCCGGGGCATTGATAGCTGACACGTGTCAACACCACCTCCAGCTCCACTCCTACCCCCACCCCCACTCCCATCGCCACTTCAACCCCAACCCTCCACCACCACCACCACCACCACCACCACCACCACCACCACCACCACCCTTACCCCTACCACCCCCACCATCACCCAATGGATAAGTTTGGAGATATTTGAAATCAAAACATGCCAAAATAATTTTGGCAAGCACGCCAAAACTAACACCATAGACTTCAGTAGTAATGATTTACTTATTATGCCATTCTACGCAGCAACAAATGCTTATTAAGTGCACGAGTGTCTAAGTTGAATATGTAGAATCAAATCTAGATAAGTGTTTTGGTTTTGAAAATTTGATGTTTTCATCGGACTATGCAACTTTAATCAACTAATATACCAACAAGAACACACCCACACTAAAAAACACCATTGCTTGTGTGTGACACTGCTCCCTTCCTGCTTGCAGCGCGGACGGGGCGGATCAACCTTCGTAGTGACGATGTGCATCGGTACCTCAAGAACACACCTGGCCGCAACAAGAGCAGCACCAAACTCTTCAGGACCTTCCACGACAAAGGTGAGCAGCGCCACACGAGGTCTTTACTCTCAGTGACTGGGTGACAATAGGACATAGGAGGCGTGATAGATACTGAAGAGTGTATTGCCCTGACTAAGTACTGATAGTCAGAGTCCAAGCCAAACTGGGGTTGGGGTCTTAGAAAACTGCATCAATCCAAACTGACGCAGTTTGTATGCTGAGCACAGAGTGATCAATGTGTGTGTGTGTGTATGTATCTATGTATGTATGTATCATGTATGTATGTATTTATGTATGTATATATGCATGCATGTATGTATGTACCTATGTGTGTATGTATGTATTATATGATGTATAGTGAAGTATATAAGTATATATTAAAGGGGAACAATGTATTATTATTTCTCCTCACTGCGCATTGATGGAGTGCCCCCCTCGTCTGAACGGGAGTGATTGTATACGGGTGGCCCCCCTCCTTGCACCTCACACACAAAAGGAATTGTTCTTTTATATATATATATATATATATATATATATATATATATATATATATACACATAGGCTGGGAGTTGTTAGAGCTGTCACTGTGTGCGAGCTGTCACTGTGTTCGAGCTGTCACTGTGTTCGAACTGTCACCCTGTGATAGCTGTCACAGTGAGAGCTGTCACCATGTTGGAGCTGTCACAATGTATGAGCTGTTAGTGTTACAGTGTATGAGCTGTCACTGTGTGCAAGCTGTCACAATGTGCAAGGTGTCACAGTGTGTGAACTGTCACTGTGTGTGAGTTATCACCGTGTGGGAGCTTCCACAATGTGCAAGCTGTCACAATGTATGAGCTGTCACAGTGTATGAGCTGTCACCATGTGCGAGCTGTCACGGTGTATGACCTGTCACTGTGTGCATGCTGTCACTGTGTTGGAGCTGTCACAATGTACAAGCTGTCACAATGTGTGAGCTGTCACAATGTTCGAGCTGTCACAATGTGCAAGCTATCACCATGTTGGAGCTGTCACAGTGTACAAGCTGTCATCGTGTTGGAGCTGTCACAATGTGCGAGCTGTCACAATGTACGCGCGATCACAATGTATGAGCTGTCACCGTATTGGAGCTGTCAAAATGTGCGAGCTGTCACAATGTGCGAGCTGTCACCATGTATGAACTGTCACAATGTGCGAGCTGTCACCATGCATGAGCTTTCACAATGTGCGATCTGTCACCATGCATGAGCTTTCACAATGTGCGATCTGTCACAATGTGCGTGTCAGGGCGCGCTGCGAGTTGCAAGTTGCGAGTTGCAAGTTGCGAGTTGCAAGTTGCGAGTTGCGGTGGAGGCGGGGGCGCGTGTGACAGTGATGTGTTGTCGCACTTGACACATTGCGGGGGAGCAGTGACGAGTACACACGGAGCGGCCCCGGGGTGTCCCCGTGTGTGACGCTCCTACTGCCGGCGTGTGACTAATCCCGACGTCGGGCCCGGGAGACTGACATTAAACACAGCCGGCCCCCAGTAGAACGCCATCTCTGCGGTGTGGCCCCGGCCACCGCCGCCCCCGCTAAACGTCCCTAAGTGATTGCTAATTCCACCGGCAGCTCTTAACCAGCAATTTACCAAATAATATTCCCCAAAATGCCTCGCTTTAACTGGGCCGACCTGGGCCGACCTGGCCCGATTCAGTCGGGCGCCAACTAACCATTTCCGGGTCAAATTCTGCTGATTCTTAGTTAAAGCTGCATAGTCAGATGGAAGCATAACATTTCCAAAATTGAACTAACACCAATTTTAGTTTTATTGTTATTATCATCATTATTATTATCATCATCATCATCATCATCAGTAGTAGTAGTAGTACTCACTAGTAGTAGTATTATTATTTTAAATGAGTATAACAAATATACATATAGAGGGAATGTGTTCGTCCCAAAGGCGCCCTGCTGTACTACAACTACAAGTGGAGGTGGGTGGGTAATTTCGTCGTCTGTGTGTCGGGGGGGAGGGGGTGCGGTGAGATTGTGGCAGACAAGCATTTAGACCGATTACGACGTGGGGGCGGCTGCGACTGATGGCTTTCTGTGTGATTTATGTGTTCGGAGTGGGATTAGTGGTTGGAGTGGGCATTGGACACAGCACCGCAGGCCACTTACATCCCACCGCAACTCTGCTCACGGGTCCCCGGGCCAGCGCCGGGCTATTGCCGGGCCATCGCCGGGCTACTGCCGGGCTATTGCCGGGCTACTGCCGGGCTACTGCCGGGCTATTGCCGGGCTACTGCCGGGCTAGTGCCGGGCTAGTGCCGGGCTACTGCCGGGCTACTGCCGGGCTACTGCCGGGCTACTGCTGGGCTACTGCCGGGCCATCGCCGGGCTACTGCCAGGCTACTGCCGGGCTACTGCCGGGCTACTGCCTGGCTACTGCAGGGCTACTGCCGGGCTACTGCCGGGCTACTGCCGGGCTACTGCTGGGCTACTGCCGGGCTACTGCCGGGCTACTGCCGGGCTATTCCCGGGCTATTCCAGGGCTACTGCCGGGCCATTCGCCGGGCTACTGCCGGCCAACTGCCGGGCTACTGCCGGGCCAGTGTCGGGTTAGCGCGGGGCTACTGCCTCACCAGCGCCGGGCCAGCGCCGGGCTACGCCCGGGTCAGTGCCGGGCTGCTGCCAAGCCAGCGCCGGGCTCGTGCAGGGCCAGCGTCGGGCTATTGCCAGGCCAATAGCGGGCCACCAGCGGGCCACCAGCGGGCCACCAGCGGGCCACTGCTGGTTGTGAGTGAGTCCGAGCTGCTCACATCTCAGTCTCACTCACCGCTACGACACCACGAGCTATAGGATTTTAACATAAGGAAGCCAAACACTCCTACTACTACTACTGCTGCTACTACTACTGCTACTATTGCTACTTCTACTACTTCTACTGCTGCTACTACTACTGCTACTACTACTTCTACTACTGCTACTACTACTGCTACTTCTGCTACTACTACTACTTCTACTACTGCTGCTGCTACTACTACTGCTACTACTGCTACTACTACTACTTCTACTACTAGTACTACTACTTCTACTACTGCTACTTCTACTACTACTACTACTGCTACTACTACTACTTCTACTACTAGTACTACTACTGTTGCTACTACTACTATTACTACTGTTACTACTACTACTTCTACTACTTCTACTACTACTACTTCTACTACTACTACTTCTACTACTACTTCTACTACTACTACTTCTACTACCACTTCTACTACTACTTCTACTATTACTACTTCTACTACTACTACTACTTCTACTACTACTTCTACTACTTCTACTACTACTTCTACTACTTCTACTACTTCTACTACTACTACTACTACTACTACTTCTACTACTACTACTACTTCTACTACTAAACCCCGGGACGGTGGCCGAATCAACCCCCAATAGCCGATGTCTACTTTTTGTGCTGGGGGGGGGGGGCGTTAAACAAACAAACAAACAAAAGGAAAAACAGTGGCCGAATCGGTAGAGTCCAGGCTTCCCGTGTGGGAGATCGGGAGTTTAATTCCCAGTCTATTCAAACCAATGACTTACAAAATTGTCGCTTTCTAGCTTGGTGCTCGGCATTAATACGATAGGGCAAGGACTTGTTAGCTCAGTGTCAGGATAATGTGACTGAGGAGCATATCGGGTCATGGTGCTGGTGGCCTTATTTCTCAGTGAGGCAGCACTATAACTATAAAGTCGCCATGAGTGTGCACAGTCACAAGTTAGTACCAGTCCTGATATGACCTTAGATGTTGCCAGGACGTAAAACGCCAACAACCAGCCAACCAACTACTACTAAATAAATAATAAATCTAGTGGTATTCACCTTTGCTGCTATAAGATTTTCACAAAACATATTAATAATAATGACAATACTAATTATTATTATAATATTAATAACAAATTAACTAATGTAGTGGCGTTATTATATCGGATAATACTATGTGATTTTCGTATGAAGAAACAACAAATGATGAATTAGAAAAATTAGTGAAAATGTACTGCCGTTCGCTACTGAAGTTAGAAGATGTTCCTGGCATGACCTATTTAAATAATGCAGCAATGGCTTCAACTTGAATGTATACACAAATTGTATCGGATGTTTTCACTCCAAATATCTGCATAGTTTAAAGGTTATCATGAATATTACTACAAACTAAAGTAGAGCAGGTTATTTCTATAACAAAATGTGATCCCCCCCCCCCCTTTGAAATCAACGGATTATGCAACTTAAACCTAAGTTTGTCTGGGTCAGCACTTTTCTGATTTGTGCCACACCCCTAGTGGCTAAGCCGTAAGTTTAGGGAAGGGTTGTTGTGTCTACCCCACAAACATATAAAGACTGACACATGGCGCCAAGTCAATAAGTAAATCACACCCGAAAAGCATACATCAGAGTTTTCTGGTTTGTAAATGACGAGTAGCAGCAACTACTACCTTTAAGTGGTGCGTGATGGTGCGGCTGGTTAGGTTTAACACACCCACAACTATTACCACTTTGAGAATACAGCGACTTTTTATTGAAGAAACCCACTATCTGTCATTTTTATTATTACTGACGGCGTACCATGTCTATACAGCTCTCTTCGCAAGGACCCCCCCACCCCCCTGCCCCACCATCCGAACCCTTGTCGAGTCAAATTGATACTTGCCGCTTCCTAGCCAGGTGCTCGGCATTATTAGGATACGGCAAGGACTGGTTGGCTCAGTGTCAGGATAATGTGACTGAGTGGGAGATCAGGTCATGGTGCTGGTGGCCTGGTCTCCCAATGGAGCAGCACTATTAAGTCACCATGAGTTCACACTGTCACAAGTCAGTACCCATCCTGATATGACCTTACATGTTTCCAGGACATAGAACTCCAACAACCAACAACCAAGCACCATCCAACACCCCAACCATCCAACAGGAAATGACAACTGCTGGCAGTGGTATGAACAGCAGTTCCCACACATCTAAATCCCCCCCCCCCCCGCATCCTGATATGACCTTAGATGTTGCCAAGATGTAAAACTCCAACAACCAAGCAACCAACCCATTTAAGGCTACTCATTAACACTGGTAAAGCAGCAGAATATCTGCCCAATCTTCTGTCCCTCTCAGATCCTCGGGTCAGATATTATTACACGTCCCTGTGTCTAGACTCTAATCACGTGACAATTGTGCCTTCCATGTGTCAGGTTCCACTTTATGGAATAGGTTGCCACAGGATGTAAGAAAAGCAGCGTGTATTGAGATATTTAAATCTCTCCTCAAGACTCACCTGTTTACAGGTTTTCTTTATGGGAAACAAAATGTTTATTTCCTTCAACTATTGTAACCTGGTTGTAAATATGTCATGTCAATGTTTTAACACTGCCGCTAGAGCACGTTCATTTTTGTATCATCGGCTATTGGACGTCAAACGTATGGTCATTCTGACATATTTCTTGGGAGGAAACCCTCTGCCGCCACATAGGCTACTCTTTCCGATAAGCAGCAAGGGGTCCTTTTATATTCACTTTCCCACAGATAGGAAGATAGGACACTGTTAAATTTACATCATCATCATCATCATCATCATCATCATCATCATCATCACTGGATGGGATGCCAGAACCAGTTCAAACCCTGGCCGAGTCAAACCAATGACTTACACAATTGTTACTTGTCGCTTCCTAGCATGGCGCTTGACATTATTAGGATAGGGCAGGGACTGCTTTTCTGACTATAAGGGTAATGTGACTGAGTAAAATATTAAAAGTTGTCATGAGTGTGCACTGTCACAAATCAGTAGCTATCCTCATATGGCATTAGATGTAAACATTCAACAATCAAACACAGGGTACATGCGGGACCTGGAAAGTCTTGAAAAATCTTGAACTTCAGTTGCCCCATTTCAAGGCTTTGAAAAGCCATGAATTGACCTATTTTGGGTAATTAGTCTTGAAAAGCCTTGAATTCCATTAAACTGTCCCACTGATCTAAATTAGTCCGAACTCGCCATTCACCATTGTTTTTTTCCTGAAATCCAAATGACCAGACGCGATGGCCGGATCCACCCCCCGTTCTGGTAGGTCGTGGGATTCGAACTCGAGGGTTTGAACCCTGGAACAAAGGACTTGAAAATTGGTACTTGTCACTACCTATAATGGTGCTCGGCATTACTAGGATACGGCAAGGAACAGTGGAATGAGAATGACCAATTGTCCGCGATTGAAATTTCCCCTGTGTAATCAACTAATGTACCAACAACAAAAAATCTAATGAAAATAGTCTTGAATTCCCATCAAAAACAGCCTCGAAAAGCCTTGAAATAGCCTTCAATTCCATATCTTCACATGTGTATGGATCCTGCAAACAAATCCTCATTATTATTATTATTATTATTATTATTAATACATATCCGTCAGTGTGAGTGAGGAGGCTTTTCAAGAGACTCTATCTACTGCAGTCTGCTTAGTGTGCGCGGTGCGTTTGAACAATTTGTATATACCAAGCACCCACTCAGAATGTGCTGTTGTTTCCACAAACTGATATGCTTAATGTTATCATCTTTAGACCGCCTTTACCCCCCACCCACCCTCAGACACCTAAGAACAAGTGTATTACGCCTCTTGTGGTGTAGGATCCGCTGATCCCTGAGGGGGTCGGGGGCCTGATGCTTGTACCCGGCCTGTTTACACTGTCAGAAGTGGAGTCCTCCCCCACCCCCAACACACCCACACACCCACACACCCACACATACACATACACCCACACCGGCACCCGCACCAACACCCACACCCACACTCACACTCACTCCCAGCCCCATCCTATACGAGAGGCCCAACACTTCGCGGCTACAAAATCCGATGAAAGTTTTGTTGTTGTTTAAGTTCAACCAGAAAATGCACCTAAATTTGACCCTACGTATCCACCTTGGATACCGGTGTACCTATTAACCGGTTATTGCAGACTGGTGTTGTTAAAAATATGTATACTGACATAATGGTCCTGTGTACTGACATAGTAATGGTATGGTCCTGCGAACTGACTGCCTGTTGGTCTCGTAGTATCTCGGTTTAGGCCCACTGCTACCGATGCGCCACCTAGTGTCAGAAAAGATAACTACGCTAAATGTCCTTCATTCCAGGGGGATGAACGTAGTAGTTTGCACTGACCTCTCAGACAAGGTTCCACATTGACAGATAGGCATGGATAGGGTTATGCAACGGGGAGTGTAGGTAGTTTGTTTGTTGTTGTTTTACGTCCTAGCAACATCTAAGGTCATATCAGGACGGGTCTAGGTAGTGTAATGATTAGTACGCTAGCCCCAGAATCCTGCTCTAGGCGCAACAATTCCCATTCTCATCACTCCAATAACAAACTTTCATTGGACTATGATATTCCACTCAGTCACATTATCCTGATACTGCGCCAACCAGTCCTTGCCCTATCCTATTAATGCTGAGCGCCAGGCTAGGAACCGACCTGTATCCATTTTGTAAGTCATTGGTTTGACTCGACCGGGAGTCTAGGTGGTGTGATGGTTAGCACGCTAGCCCGGGAATGGCAAGAACTGTCGTTTCAAATCCTGCTCTAGGTGCAACATTTCCCATTTCCATCACGCCCTCCTCCCCACAACAATACTTTCAGCGGACTATGCAGCTTTAATAAACCATACAAGTCCGGTGAAAAAACTGACCGTGTACCTAAGTTTAAGTTGTACCCATTTGCAGTTTGGGCTATTTTCGGTTCCAACCAGTGGTCCACAAAAGGCTGTGTGATGTGCTGTCCTATCTTCCTATCTGTGGGAAAGTGAATATAAAAGGACCCCTTGCTGCTTATCGGAAAGAGTAGCCTATGTGGCCGCAGAGGGTTTCCTCCGAAGAAATATGTCAGAATGACCATATGTTTGACGTCCAATAGCCGATGATACAAAAATTGAATGTGCTCTAGTGGCAGCATTAAATAAAACAAGCTTGTTGTGCCTAGGCTTATTAGCTCAAAGCAGTCGGCTAGCAGTCGTCGGGTCTGACGCCAGTCGGGTGTAGTCGGGCTAGTTAGCGCTGGGCGGGTGGTGGGGGGGGGGGGCGGGTGGAGGGGTCCGACGGGCGGGTGGAGGGGTCCGACGGGCGGGCCCTGTGGGTGGCTGACCCGGGAGTCCCTGATAATGACCCCGCCGGTTAGTCGGCACGGACGGAGCAGCTCGGCTGCCCCAGTCTGAATCGATTCAGCTCCGGAAAAGCCCAAGGCTCAAGGCCCAAGTCTCAAGGCCCAAGGCTCAAGGCCAAATGCTCAAGGCTCAAGGCCCAAGACTCAAAGGCCCAAGGTTCAAGGCTCAAAGGTCCAAGGTTCAATGTCGCCGCCAGGCTATATTTAACCCCAGCACATTTTATACATTAAAAAAAAGCCACCCCGTGTTTAGATAATCCTGCGTGCGGTACACTTGTGTTGAGTGTGGACTTCTCTCTCCCTCTCTCTCTCTTTCTCTCTCTCTCTGTCTCTCTCTCTCTCTCTCCCTCTCTCTCCCTCTCTCTCTCCCTCTCTCCCTCTCTCCCTCTTTCCCTATCCCTCTCTCCCTCTCTCTCTCCCTCTCCCTCTCTCTCTCTCCCTCTCCCTCTCTACCTATCTCTCTCTCTTCTGCATTTTACCAACAAGGTCGCCAAACATTTTAGCGCATCGTTTTCAGCAGAGAAGCCAATCTCACACCTCCTGGGCAGCGTGAAAAGTGACAGGGGATAGTGAAATATGACCACTCATTACTATTGTTAATAGAGAAACCTGGGCAGCGCGAAAAGGGACAGCGAATAGTTAAATATGACCACTTGTTACCGTTGTTAATAGAGAAACCAGTGTCAGTTGTCACACCTCCTGGGCAGCGCGAAAAGGGACAGCGAATAGTTAAATATGACCACTCGTTACCGTTGTTAATAGAGAAACCAGAGCCACACCTCCTGGGCAGCACGAAAAGGGACAGCGAATAGTATAATATGACCACTCGTTACCATTGTTAATAGAGAAACCAGTGTCACACCTCCTGGGAAGCGCGAAAAGGGACAGCGAATAGTTAAATATGACCACTCGTTACCGTTGTTAATAGAGAAACCAGTGTCACACCTCCTGGGCAGCACGAAAAGGGACAGCGAATAGTATAATATGACCACTCGTTACCATTGTTAATAGAGAAACCAGTGTCACACCTCCTGGGAAGCGCAAAAAGGGACAGCGAATCGTGAAATATGACCACTCGTTACCGTTGTTAATAGAGAAACCAGTGTTACACCTCCTGGGCACCGCGAAAAGGGACAGCGAATAGTTAAATCTGACCACTCGTTACCGTTGTTATTAGAGAAACCAGTGTCACCCCTCCTGGGCAGCGCGAAAAGGGACAGCGAATAGTGAAATATTACCACTCGTTACCGTTGTTAATAGAGAGACCAGTGTCACACCTCCTGGCCAGCGTGAAAAGGGACAGCGAATAGTATAATATGACCACTCGTTACCGTTGTTAATAGAGAAACCAGTGTCACACCTCTTGGGCAGCGTGAAAAGGGACAGCGAATAGTGAAATATGACCACTTGTTACCATTGTTATTAGAGAAACCAGTGTCACCCCTCCTGGCCAGCGTGAAAAGGGACAGCGAATAGTTAAATATGACAACTCGTTACCATTGTTAATAGAGAAACCAGTGTCACACCTCCTGGCCAGCATGAAAAGGGACAGCGAATAGTTAAATATGACCAGTCATTACCATTGTTAATAGAGAAACCAGTGTCACACCTCCTGGGTAGCTCAAAAAAGGACAGCGAATAGTGAAATATTACCACCCGTTACCGTTGTTAATAGAGAAACCAGTGTCACACATCCTGTGTGTCTCGAAAGGAGACGAAAGTATATAAAATTACTTCAAACAGTAAAGTATATTATTATAACAATTAACCTAATAAAGAGTAAAATATATATATATATATATATATACATATAATTATATATATATATATATATATATATATAGATAGATATAGATATATGATAGATAGATGATAGAGTGTGATAGATAGATAGATAGATAGATAGATAGATAAGTCGTTTTCCCCATGTAACAAGCTCTGTCGTGTCCTACCTCCCCGGTCCCCGCTCCCCGGGGTGGGGGTGGGGGTAATGGTGGGTGGGTGGGTGGGTCCGCCATGCACCTCGCCGACCCCCTGCGAGGGGGGGGGGCGCAACACTCCACTCGCTCGGAATTCATGACAGAAACTCGAAGACCATCGGATGATGAAAAATTAACCAACAAATATAACCACAAAAAAAAGCCAATTTAAAAAAAGCCAACCAACTCTACTCAGGTTTAGCTAACAACTTTGATCACGCCCACCTGATTTCTCGCGAGCCGACGAAATGGCATGCAAGTCTGGCGGGCCGCGAGATTGACGACTGTTTGCGCCGCGTGGGGGCGCGGTAAATCAGGCGGGAACGAGGCGATGTTCTGTGCGAACTGGCGCCGGTGTTGCAGTTTCTGCGGCACACCAGGGCCGCGTTCAGGGTCCGTCTCGGAGGCGCCTCGGAGGCGCCTGTGACGTCATGCTAGTCTGAACCACAAAGGCAGTTTCTTGTCTCGAAAATGGCCGCCCCCATAGGCGGTGGCCATTTGCAATCGAAATGCTGCGCTCTGATTGGATGTAACCACTGCATGCGGCGGCCATTTTTGAGGCGCTTTTTGTCTCCTATCTGAAAAGGGAGGCGTCGCCGAGACGGACCCTGACGCAAATAGACCAAAAAGCATCGCCGGGACGTCGCTGAGGCGCCTCCGAGACGCACCCTGAACGCGGCCCTGTTTGCGAGGGACACATACATGCAAATGCATTGCCAATGGCCGTGAGCAAATCTTCATACAGAAAAAGTCAAATATCTCTCAAATTACACCACCTAGAAGCAACCCACTTGGAACACATATAGAAAACATATTCAATGAATAGATTATATTAAATTTATAAGGTTAGGCTTCTGCACTTCTATTAATTTTGAATAAAACTAATGTTTTGCACTGCCTGTACTGTCAAACTCAAGCGGTTGTCAATGGTCGTGAGCAATCTTCATACAGAAAATACAGAAAAAGTGAAATATCTCTAAAACCACACCACCTAGAAACAAATCGCTTGGTACACATATAGAAAACATCTTGACCAAAAACATTATATTAAATTTATAAGGTTAGTGACAATGCTGTTCGATTTTGACACATGCACAGAAGTGATGTGTCCCTCGCAAACTGGTGTGCCGCGGAAACTGCAACACCGGGCTGGAGTGGGCGGGGGCGGGGGGGGGGGGGAGGGCTTGTCGGGGGCGGGGGCTTGTCGGGGGCGGGGGCGGTCCCACGCCGGCTACTTGTGAGTTTGTTAGCTAAGTTGGTTAGGGGATGAGCCATCCTGAGCTGGCCACTTACCGGCATCGGCCCTGTGTTCGCTAATCTCGTTGTCTGCGAGATATGACGATGACTCATGGCAGCAGAGGTGGGGTGGGGGTAGTGGGCGGGGGGGGGGGGCTTGTTTTAGCAAACAGATGCTTCAGCTTCTTTTACCCTCTTCCAACGAATAAAGATATTAAGCTATTAATTATACATGGTTGATACGCAATATGGAAATCCCGGAAAGTCCTTGAATTTCAGGATTTTAAAATGCAGGCCTGGAATTGGAAATGTTTTGTGTGGTTGTTTTTTTGTGTCTTTTGGGGGGGGGGGGCGAGGGGGGGGGGCAACCAAAGTCCCCTTTTTTTTTTGTCTTGGGGAAAGTTCTTGAATTTTAAGCTGTATAATCTGATGCTTTTGAGTTTCTGGTATTTTATTTTCGATAAATATATTAATTTTTTCTCTGTCATGGAAAAGTGCTTTAATTTAGGGATGTACATTATGATGCTTTGGAGTTTCTGGTATTTCTTTTTGTTTAAATCCTTTTTTTTTGTCATGGAAAGGGGCTTGAATTTAAAGCTGTAGAATCCGATGTTTTTCACTTCATGGTATTTTCTTTTAGATAAATATATTAGGTTGATTATTCTTTTAGATAAATATATTAGGTTGATTATTCTTTTAGATAAATATATGAGGTTGATTATTATGATCTAGGTTGCTTTAGTTTGAAGTCACTTTTATTATAAATAAGTAACTTTGGAGATATTTGAAGTACAAATTAATGTTGGTGTGCATGTCTAAATACAAGTCACCATAGACTTCAGCAGTAACAGGTTCAACAAAATTGAAATGTTTACTAAGAGCACCAGTATCTAAGTTACATATGTAGGATCAAATCTCGATACATGTTTTGACACTTTCATTGAATTGTCGATGTTGCTCGCAACATGGGTAATTGAACAAGCTGGAGTCGGATTCTTATTCAAATGCCCGGTGGCGCCGCCTATACTCAAACTTTAACATTAAATATGTACATCGACGCCTAACGGGTCTTTTGAAACTATGCCGAGTAACCACGCAGAAATGGCGGATGTGCATGTGTAAATTAAATATGACGTCAATAGACGAAATCTGTTACAAAGTTACGGGAATTTGGTGCGCTCTTGACTTTTCGGCCTGGCTAGCTGCTATATAAAGCGAGCAAAACTCGAACTCGGCCACTACAACTTGGCGGCGGACGGCGACGGACATTCTACTCTGCTATAGCGCCCAGCCCACAATAAAAGACTAGAACTATAGGGCTTAAGCATCTCGGGGCCTTCTCTCATTATACTCACGCATGCACGATTACCATTCTAGTGCATTAAAAAGTCCAAATATATACCATTCATCCGAGTCTGTGTAGTTCAATAATAGATTAACTAACAATGATGAAAATAATATTTGCGATTTCATTCTTCATTGGATCCAGCATTTTTTATGTTTTCGGGTTAACTTAACCTGATTTAAGCATAATATAGTACAACCCCGTTAAACCAAGCTCGGTTAAACCAAACGATCGGTTAATCCAAACTTTTTTCAGCGGCCTGGCAAAATACTACCATTTATCATATAAAAAAGTTGGTTAAACCAAAGTCGTTTAATCCAAATTATCGGTTAATCCAAACAGAATTTCAGGCCCCATGCCACTTCTGGTACAGCTAAACCACACTTTCATGTGGTTACAAGGTCATCTGAGACCCCACCGACTTTTTTTTATAGGATAAATGGTAGTATTTTGAAGGGCCCCTAGACGTTTGTTTGGATTAACCGATTGTTTGGTTTAACCGATCTTAGTTTAACGGGGTTATACTGTATGTACACAAAAAACAATAATTAAAGTGTCCACATACATTGTATAATACATATGCAATACACTCTTACTCAAAGTCAAAGTTGAAGCAAAAGCTCGGTTAAACCAATGATTGGTTAATCCAAACAAATTTCTAGGGTCCCTTCAAGTTTGGTTTAACGGGGTTATACTGTATAAGCATTCCAAGATGTTTATGATATGTTTGTGAGTGTGATTAGAGCAGCAAATTTGCAACCAATACAAATTGAGTGCATATGATATCCTTACAAAGTCACCAGATCATAGAAAAGTCCTGAAAGTTGGGATTGGTACCACTCCCAGCCCTGTCCTTCACTATAGATCCAATATTTTACTTTGCACCAATAACCACATGCCAGCTGATGACCAAGCTTGGTAAGATTATTGCCCTACATTTGTTTCTAATGTACATTGCCGTAAAATTGTTCAAGCAGATATTTAAAAAGAATCCCCCCCTCCCTCTCCCCCTGTCCCTCCCCCCTCCCCATACTTTATAGTGCTGCCCCACTGGGAGACCAGGCTGCCAGCACAATGACCTGATATCCCACTCAGTCATATTATCCTGACACTGAGCCAACCAGTCCTTGCCCTATCCTAATATAGTAATAATGCCATGTGCCTGGCTAGGAAGTGACAAGTGTAAATTTTTAAGTCATTGGTTTGACTCGACCAGGGTTCGAATCCCACGATCTACCAAAAGGGGAGATGGATGCTCAACTCATTCGGCCATCCCGACTAGTCCCATGATTGAGACAAATAAATATACATTCAATAAAGACCGGGTATACTTTGAGTACAAGATTAACAAATAAGCAAATAAGAGATTAAATAGTGTAATGGTTTGTGTGACTGGAGTGACTTCAGTAAAGTGTGGCGGTGTATGTGACCTGGGTGAGAATGCCCTCCTTATTTAGCTGTAAACCTGGCGCCTTGTGGGTGCGTGTGGCCAATCAATGCCGACATTCTGGTTAGTGTCTCACCCCTCCTGATGACCGCCCCCCTCCTCCCCTCCGGCTGGTCATCTTCCGGGACGGGAGTAAAACCACTCTGTAGGGTCACTCCCAAAGAGTAGTGTGTGGAGGTGTGTGTGTAGGGGTGGAGGGTGTGTGTGTGCGTGTGGGGGAGAGAGGGGGAGAGAGAGACAGCCAAGGACAGCGAGCGACAGTGAGAGAGATAGGGAGACACACACACAGATAGAGAAAGACAGAGAGAAATGGGGAACGAGAGACAGCTAAGGACAGAGAGAGGCAGCAAGAGACAGTGAGAGAGATAGGGACACACACACAGACAGAGAAAGACAGAGAAATGGGGAACGAGAGACAGCTAAGGACAGAGATAGGCAGCGAGAGACAATGAGAGAGATAGGGAGACACACACACAGACAGAGAAAGACAGAGAGAAACGGGGAACGAGAGAGAGCTAAGGACAAAGAGAGGTGACGAGAGACAACGAGAGAGATAGGGAGACACACACACAGACAGAAAAAGACAGAGAGAAATGGGGAACGAGAGACAGAGACAGAGAGAGGCAGCGGGAGATTGAGATATAGAGAGCGAGACAGAGAGATAGGGAAAGACAGAGACACATAGATACATAGAAAGACAGTAAGAGGCAGAGACGCATAAACACAAAGACACCAAGACACGGAGACCGAGAGACAGCCAAGGACAGAGAAAGAGAGCCAGAATTGTTAACTGTTATCCTTATTCCCTTCCGCACCTTTATACTCGCATAATGCATTATAACTTTTACATCACATATATAACCCACTCCCCAGAAAATATGGACTTTTATGCACTTTGTCAATGGATGTATCTAGATTTACTTTTAAAACAATGTTCTTATCGATAATGGCCCGTGGGGGAAACCCCTAGATGTATATGGAGTGACTCATGCCTGTCTGGCGAATGGTCACTCACTGCAGGCACAGCTTTGACTACCTACAATCAATGATGACCCCCCTCCGCCTCCTCATCCCCGCTCCCTGCTCCACGCTCTCCGCTCTCCACTCCACGCTCCCCGCTACCCGCTCCCCGCTCCCCGCTCCCCGCTCCCCGCTCCCCGCTCCCAGCTCCCAGCTCCCAGCTCCCAGCTCCCAGCTCCCCGCTCCCAGCTCCCAGCTCCCCACTCCCCGCTCCCAGCTGCCAGCTCCCACCCCCGCTCCCCACTCCCGCCCCCGGCCGCCGCGCCCCTCCCCCCCCCCCCTCGATATCTCGCAAACCCAAATCTGATAACAGCAAATCTAAAATGTGACCACCATTGCTGTTGTGGCGGTTTCAGCCGTGCGCCAGTTTCAGCCGTGCGCATACTCAAACTCAAGGCATTGTCAATGGTCAAGCAATCTTCATATAGAAAATACAGAAAAAGTGAAATATCTCTAAAACCACACCACCTATTAACAAATCGCTTGGTACGCATGTAGAAAACATCTTTACCAAAAACATCATATTAAATTTCTAAGGTTAGGGTTCTTGATTTCTATTAATTTGGAATAAAACTAATGTTTTGCAATGCACGGACCGTCAAACTCAAGGCATGGTGGTGAGCAATCTTCATAGGGAAAAGTGAAATATCTCTAAAACCACACCACCTAGAAACAAATCGCTTGGTACACATATAGAAAACATCTTTACCAAAAACATTATTTTAAATTTATAAGGTCAGTGACTCACGACCATTGACAATGCCTTGAGTTTGACGGTACGCGCACGGCTGAAACTGGCACATGGCTGAAACCGCCACACTGTACCCTGCTGATGCGTTTCCTCTCCCACGGAAACTACAGATTTATTTTGTCACTATGTCCCTCGGTGCCCCCCACACAACGCAATGCCGAGTTTCTGGACTTCCGGTCTTCTTGACATTAATGTCGAGTATGATTGTTCTTGGGCGCTGATTGGTTTATAAAAAAAACAAAAAAACAAACAAGCACCTGTTGGTATATGTATCATAGTAACATAGTAGTGTATGTATTATAAATATTATACATGTATATATATATATATGTGTATATAATATATATTATGTGTGTACATAATCGTGTACTATATATTCGTTCCGGTACGGTTTGCAATGCTTTATTTAGTACTATAGTAGTATTGTTGTTTAATTTTGGTGTTGTGTAAAAAAATAAAAATGCCTTTAATTATCTGTATAACCGGACGCAGTGGCCGATTCCGTAGAACACAGACTTCCCATGCGGAAGATCGGGAATTAGAATTCCAGCCGAGGAACCCTGACTGCTGGTATATAATATATCATATACCAGCAGAAATACAGATTTATAAAATTGACTTATAAAATTGACTTATAAAATTGATACTTGTCGCTACCTAGCCTGATGTCCGGCCGGAATTAGGATAGGACAAGGACTGGTTACCACAGTGACATTGTGGGATATTGGGTCATTGTGCTGGTAATCTGGTCTCCCAGTCTCCCAGTGAAGCAGCACTATAAAGTCGCCATGAGTGCGCAATGTCGCAAGTCGGTACCCATTCTGATATGACCTTAGATGTTGCTGAGATGTTAGGCAAACAAACAAACACATTATCTGTATCTATTTGAAAGATTCACTCATTTTTCTCACATAAACCAGCGTTTGGTCACTAACAAATCATCGACCAGCGCCTTCTCGGCGAGCTGTTTGTAACGCAGGCCCGGCCGCGTGGTGGCGCTGGCCGTGGGCCGTGACGCGGCGTGTCGTGCTGGAGAGGTTTGTCGTCTGCCCTTGTTTCCCGCCACTTTGCTCGTCACCAAACCGCGCCGAGCTACATATCAAATACAGCGACACCCGCCGACAGAACAGTACAATGCCGGGGCGCAGCGCGCCAACATGCGCCTAATGCAGGGCTCTGACCTGGCCGACAGCCACCGACCGATTCAGTTAGTCGGGCAGCAACAACTGGGCCGCGTTCAGTGACCGTCTTGGAGTCGCATCGGAGATGGCCCTGACATCACGCTAGTCTGAACGGCATTTAGCTGTCGGCCGCCTCGAAAATGGCGGCCTCCATAGGGGGTGGCCATTTGCAATGGAAAAGCTATGCTGTGATTGGCTGAAACCACTGAATACGGCAGCCATTTTCGAGGCGCTTTTCATCTCCTGTCTGAAATGGGAGGCGTCTCCGAGAAGTCTCCGAGACGCACCCTGAACGGAAATAAGCCAAAAAGCATCGCTGAGAAGTCTCCGAGATGTCTCCGAGACATACCCTGAATGCGGCCCTGGGCTGACGCCAGCAAAGTTGACCGGAAGTGTGCGCTCACGAAACAGAATTATCTTGTCGTGTTATGTAAAGTTGCACAGCCATGTTGGTTTTCGAGTTTCTGCAATTTCCGAGATAAATACATTTAGATTTATTGTTAATATATGGCATACTTTGTTTTAGTTTGAAATAACTTCTATTTTAAATAGTTAACTTGGAAGATATTTGAACTGCTAATGTGTAACATTAAAGTTGCAGAGTCCGATGGTTTTGAATTTCTGGATATATTAGATCGATCACGAGTATCTACTTTACATTAGTTCAAAGTTACTTTTATTTTAAGTGGTAAACTGTTGAGATATTTTGAGTTCAAATATTGAAAATTAGTTTTGGCAAGCTTGCCAAAACTCTGACACCATAGACTTCTGCAGTAACAGGTTCTGTTAAATTGACTCCGTATTGCCTTCTACATAGAAACAAATGCTTAATAAGTGCATCAGTATCTAAGTTAGATATGTAAAATCAAATCTAGATAATTGGTTTAGTTTTGAAAATTGGATATTTCATCAGACTATGCAGCTCTAATTTTGGCAAGCACGTCAAAATTCTTGAGACTAGGCTTCAGCATTAACAGGTTCTATTAATTTGCCTTAGTTATTATCCCTTTGATACAGCAACAAATGTGTAATATGTGCACCCAAATCTAGGTTAGATATGTAGGATCAAATATAGGTGCGTGTTTTGGTTTGGAAAATGTGATGTTTTTATCAGACTATGCAGCCTTAAACTTAAAATTGCATAGTTCGATAAAAGCATTAACTTTTCAAACCAAAACACTTACCTACATTTGAACCTACTTAGCCTTACAACGTATATACTGGTGCACTTATTAAACATTTGGTGCTGCATAGAAGGGGATACTAAGTCTATTAAATGAAACCTGTTACTGCCGAAGCCAATGATGTAAAAAGTTTTGACAAACACATCAACAATAATTTTATATGTTTGCACTTCAGATATTTCCACAAATTAACCATTTACAGTAAAACTTCTCTAAGTCGACCGGCCATGGTGCCGACTTTAAGTGGTCCATTTAGGGAGGTGATTGGTTTAGGGACTTAGAATATTCTAATGCCAGGTACACACATACCGTATACGATTCGCGCACTAAAACTGACTAGCCGACGCGACTCATCACGACCCGTTTCCCGACTAAAACTTACGACTGGGGGTGTACACATCTACCGACTGGAGCGCGACTGGGCGCACACATATACCGTCCCGATTCGCGACTGCCACCTCCGCCATTTTTTTCCTTTGTGTAGGGACAAAGTCACATGACCCTTTTCCGCCCCTCTGATTCGCTTATCGCTAAAACCCAGACACGACCGGTCGCTGGCTAGCACACATATACCGTATAAGACGCGACTGCCCGCTCACATCTAGCGTTTCTCGAACGGCCCGATTCATTTTTCGAATCGCTTGCGACTCGAGTTTTAAGCCCTAAAACTGAGTTTTATACGCGAATCGCATGCGTCTAGTGTGCGCGGGGGTCGCACACCTAACGACTAAAACCCAGTTTTATGTGCGAAACGGCCAGTTTTAAGTCGTATACGGTATGTGTGCACCGGGCATTACAATGGTATTGTTGGGACCCAAATAAAGCGATCGATATAGGAGAGTGGCCGATCTGTAAAGGTGATCGGTTAGAAAGGTTTTACTGTATAATAAAAGTTACTTCATATGTATATTATAGCAACCACCCTAATTTATTTATCTCAGAAAATAACCAAACTCAAAACCATCGGACTATGCAACAGCAAAGCCGTATGGTGATGAGCCGACTAATGCTGGCCTACTGTCGGCCCAGTTAAAGTCACGCATGGATGTATCAGTCTCGCGTGTCCCTTTGGCACAGTTCATTTGAAAAAGCAACTTTGTAAATACTTGCCAGCCCAGCTTGAAAAGCACCAGGTGTTTAGACTCAAGAGACAGACAATAGGCTCGCACTTCCACCAGTCAGGTTTACCGAGTGATAGGGCTGATATTGAACACCTTTTTTTTTAGAGGGGGGTGGGTGGGTTAGTCTGTGGGTTGGTGGCGAAGGGGTGGTCCGTGGGTGATCTATCACCCAGCGTTTGTATTATGTTGTGAGTGTTAATGTGTGTGTGACGAATGGAGGTGGTGGTGGTGGTGGGTAATCTCAAGTACGCGGTGGCCGAATCGGTAGATCGCAGGCTCCCCTTGCGGAAGGTCCGGAGATCGATTCCCGGTCAAGTCAAACTAATCACTTCCAAAATTGGTACTTTTCGCTTCCTATCCTAGCGTTTGGCATTAATTTAATAGGATCGGGCAAGGACTGGTTAACTCAGTGTCAGGATAATGTGACTGAGTGGGATATTGGGTCATGGTGCCAGCAGCCTGATTTCCTAGTGGGGTAGCACTATAAATTCACCATGAGTGTGCACTGTCACAAGTCAGTAATGTCCCTCATTTGACCTTAGAGATTGCCAGGATGTAAAACTTCAACAACCAACCAGCTCTTCGACTCCACAAGCAACGCACTTGTTGCTGACAAACAGGAAGCACTGCTGTGCATGATTTGTGTGAAGCATCAAACCTGAGTAGCGGTGAGCTGGTGTGTGTGTGTGTCTGTCTGTATGTACATGTATGTGTGTCTGTGTGTGCATGTGTGTCTGTGTGTGTCTGTGTGTATGTATGTGTGTGCTTGTGTTTGTATGTGTGTCTGTACATGTATGTGTGTGTCTGTGTGTGCATGTGTGTCTGTGTGTATGTATGTGTATGAGTGTGTGTGTGTTTCTGTACATGTATGTGTGTGTCTGTGTGTGAATGTGTCTGTCTATGTGTGTATGTATGTGTGTGTGTCTGTGTGTGTATGTACATGTATGTGTGTGTCCGTGTGTGCATGTATGTGTCTGTGTGTATGTATGTGTGTGAGTGTGTGTCTGTGTGTCTACATGTATGTGTGTGTCTGTGTGGGCATGTGTGTGTCTGTGTGTGTCTGTGTCTATGTATGTGTGTGTTTGTGTGTATGTATGTGTGTGTCTGTGTGTGTCTGTACATGTCTGTGAGTGTATGTGAATGTTTGTGTGTGTGTGGTCGGAGGTAGGGGTAGTCAATCAACGAATGGTGAACAAGTTTCAGAAATAAATTGGAGATGATTACTTGAAGTCACACTTATTTGATGCCTGGAGAACTGTTAAGAGAGTAGGTAATGTGGTGTATCACTACCACCCCCCCCCCCCACACCCCCCGCCCCCGACCTCCTCGCACCCCTCACACACGCACCACCAGCCTACTCTCCTGCCACGTGCACACACACAATATCCACCTGTTCAGAGGGCCCCAGGCTATTGTAACTTCCACATCCATGCCTCTTGGTGTTCTCTTTTTTAACATAACCGGAGAAGGAGCTAGTGTAACAAGTGCACTCCCCACCCACACAGTCCGCGAGTCCCTGCCCTCTGACCACGCCACTCCTATTTCCGGTTCGAACCCCGAGTCACCACTCGTGAACTGATTTAACCGCGGCAAACCTGATCTTCTCCCTTGTAAATGGTCGCAAGTTTATTCACAATATTAAAGTGGAGGCAGGACATTAATTGTTTTTGTCAAAGAATGCAAGACCTTCCATTCAAGAAATGTAAGAACCGACACCCCGCCCCCGACCACCCACGCTCCGTCCCACCTAGAGGTTGGTTTGTTGGGGAGGGGAGGGGGGGGGGGTTACGTACTAAGGTCACACCGGCCCTGACTTGTGCTCTCATGATGGTGTGAGTGCACAACATCATGGTGTCCACTAATGGTGCCTTTATAGTGCCTTTATAATACTGCCTCTCTGGGAGACACCAGGCGCGATGTCCGAATCGGTATATCGCAGGCTTCCGGTGCGGAAGGTAGGGAGTTTGAATATGATGTAAAACCCTAAAGTGCCTGTCACACTATGCCGGATTGAGCAATGGACAGAATTGTCTAGTCCAGTGGTATTCGGGCGTGATAATTATCAAAATGTATTAAAATGTGTCAATTGCGATATCGGGTCAAAGGCCGCTGGATGAACGGACATGAAACGGACATGAAACGGACATGAAACGGACATGAAACGGACATGAACGGATAGCCAACGGACAGTAATCGGACTAAACGGACTCAAACTGGTCAATCCACCGCCTCGGTTCCAAGTTTTGTGCATGTTCAAAACTTCTAATGGATCGGGCCGGATATCAATGGATATGCAACGGATATGCAATGGATATGCAACAGCCACAAACCAGACTTTGCCGGATATCAATGGACTTTGTTCAATTTCTTTCCGTTTCTCCATTCCGGTGATGTATGACAGCCGCTTTACAAATAAACAAACAAGCCTCATTGGGATACCTTGAGTATCACACTATCGCGCTGTGACTAGTGTGAGCTCCCACACATATCGCTACTTCAATCAATTATCATTACATTACCCTGACACTGAACCAACCAGTAATGCCGAGCACCAGGCAAGGTGGAGATACATATAAATTGTGCGCGTCTTTGCTTTGACTCAGCCGGGGATTGATCCCATGACCTCCCGCATTGGAAGTGAGCGCTCTCTTGACTCGGCGACCCTGTTCATTTCCAAGAGGTGTGAATTTAGAGCTGGGCGTAGTGTGAATTTAGAGCTGTTTAGAGCCCCCCCCCCCCCTCCCCTCGCCCCAGTAGATGTTGAGGCAGGCGCGTGAGGTAGGAGTGAGAAGTGAGAAGTGAGACGAAGTTGAAGGTGTGGAGAGCAGCTCGAGTAGTTGCAGACAGCTCCGGGTGAGAGGAGGTCAGGTTTGGACGGTGAGTTTGAATTAGGATGAAAGCCTCCGTGTGTGGGGGTGTCATCTTCTAATGTTTAGGTGAGTAGTTTGAAGTAGAGGGTGAAGTGTTCATGCAGAATGAGCTGCTCGTGTTGTGGGGAGTAACCTGGAAACGCACTGCCTTAAGGCTACATTCCTTACACGCGGTATGTGGCATGCGAATGCGAATGCGGGAAAAAATCGAAAAGCATCTAAGTCAATGGGGGTGATTCTATGCGTCCGAATGCGAATGCGAATGCGAATGGGAATGGGAATGCGAATGCGGCAACTGAATCGGTCCATGTAGCCATCGGTGCGGCATGCAAATGCAAATGCTGCTGTGTTTGCCATAGAAACAGTGGTAGAGAAACCTGGCACTATGTGTGGGTGTGGGTGTGGGTGTGGGTGAAAGGACCCAACCCGTTTGCATGCCGCATGCTGCATGCTGCATGCCGCATTCGCATTCGCATGCCGCATACCGCGTGTAAGGAATCCTAGCTTTAGGAATCCTAGCCTCTTTGTGGGGGGGGGGGGGGGGGGGGGGGGGGAGCGCCCAAACGCGCCCGCAAGTTCAACACGCTTACACAGCCCAGCAGCGCCTGTAGTTGAATAGCTTTTTTTTAAATGATGATTTTATTAACCCTGCTCATAAAGGATAAGTGTGTTAACACTTGTTTTCACCGCTCGGCAGCACTAATCCAATTTGATTTATAGAAATGGTTTCCTGAAAATCGGGTCATGGTGCTCGGTCATGGTGCCTGGTCATGGTGCCGGCGGCCTGATTTCCCAGTGGGGCAGCACTATAAAGTCGCCATGAGTGCGGACTGTCACAAGTCGGTACCAGTCCTGATATGTATCATGAGCTTAGATGTTGCCAGGACATAAAACTCCAACAACCAACCAACCTCAGATACATACTCGGGTGAGGGTGAGTGTCTCCATCCGGGAGGAGGGCGACGTGGGGCGGTGGGGGGGGGGGCGGGGAGGGCGGGGAGTGGGGAGGGGGGGCTTGGTCGATGGGGGCTGATGAGATGAGACCAGATTAGGACCGCAGGGCACAGCTCCTTCTGTCTTCCACATGAGTCACTCGCTGACCTCTGGCCCGTGGGCGGGAGGGTGTTGAAGTAGACGCGGCCATTGGGGTGTGTATATGGGTGTGGACATCGTGACGCGCTCTAATTACATCTACATAGATATGGTGCTTTAAACGCCGACAACAGGCGGCGCTGTCAGCACCAGCGCCATTACACTCGTGGCGCCGACGGGTGGGCGCCGGACGGGTGGGCGCCGGGAGGTCGGGCGCCGGGAGGGCGTGAGCCGTCGTCACTGGTCAACACTGGTATTGAGGCAGACGACATCTCAGTGAATTAAGCGTGACGTCACCACGCGAATTGGAAGTGACGTCATGGGATTTGAACGCGGCGCTTGTGAATCACACCTGGAGTCAGCCTAGCCTCTCTTTGGAACTTTCCAATTCTGTTAAAGTTGGCAGAGGAGTTTCTCCACAAACATTCAGCGGGGTGACGTCACGTGAAGTTTTTGTACTTCGTGACTCAGTGATACTGATAGCGTGGTGACGTCATTGTGCATGTAAAGTTTTAATCGCGCGGAACATTAACGTGGAGGTTGGACACTAGTGGAGATTGCAATAGATGGTTTTCATCACCGCACCGCCCTCCGGCGTTCAGGGGAAGAACTAATAGACTACATCACAGTTCCGACTGCGCATGCGCTGAAAACGGCGTTGGGAGCAAAGCAAAGGCGTACGCCCATTGAGTTTGCCGATACGCATAGGGCAAATCTGGCATTTTATTCAAAATAAATAGAAATACATAACAATTTGGCATAGACATGGACGGAAGGATACAATATAATAATATAATGAATATGTTTAAGACAATACTCTCCATAATTAAGCATAGAAACATGTCAATTTACAGGCTGATGTTTACATCACCATAGACTAGCCAGAAGTAATTCTTGTTCTAAATATTAAAATGTCAAATGTGTCAACAAAAACTTGTTTCAAAGAAATATATAACCAATATCTGATTAACCCTACTCATTTTCTATTTCTACATATGTTATTAACCATAGAATATAAATAAAAGCATGAATAAAATAAATAAAACTGACTCTGGCTATGGCTCTAACACTAGTCTGAGTGCCTAGATTTGTCTAAATCTAAATGCACATGGCATAAGATGTGCTGGTTATATTGATGTAAATGCAATGCTGGATAAAAGATTAATATCTTAATTTATTATATATATTTTTTTAGTTGGTATTCTATGTTTTAAACAAGAGCTGAGATGAGCTGAAACTAGCACATTTCATAGCTGCACCCAGTGTATTAGCATGTGCCATGTGCTTCTCGTGGCTTTGTTTTGCTCTGATGCATCCCACAATGCACCGTGCTGCTGGAACCGTGATGTAGTCTATTGTTGTGGGCAGTGTCGGATTTAGACTTAAGCCCAGTACACACCTCCCGAATAAAACCTAAAACTGAGTTTTACGTCGCGAATCGGAAGGTTCTGGTGTGATAGGGGGTCACACACCTAAAGACTGAAACTGACTAAAACTCAAACTTTGTCGCGAAACGGGAGGTGTGTACCGGGTTTTATGAGATTCGAAAAATGAATCGGGCAGTTTTAGTCGGGAAACGGGACGGGTCGGGTTGTAATGGATACTGTCAGGCAGTCAGTTTTAGCGCGTGAATCGTATACGGGAGGTGTGTACCAGGCTTTAGACTTAGAGGGAGAGAGGCTCTAACTTGCCTAAGCTATTCCAGTTGTGAGGCCCCTCCCAAAGGCCTATGACAGTGTCAACCATATTATACAACTTGACTGGAGCCTGCACCCCAACCCACCTAGATTGTGAGGCTCAAGGCTGCCAAACCTATAGGTAAATCCAGCACTGGTTGCAGGTTTCTGTGGAAAAGGTATTATCATACAGGTGATGAAAATGGGAAATGTTGTGCCGAGACCAGCATTCGAATCCATACTTCTTGTCCTTTTTTGGGCTAGCATGCTAACCGTTACACTACCTAGGCTCCCTGATGCAACCACCCTATCCACGCCTATCTGTATATGTGGCTGTTTGCCTGAGAGGTCACTGCAGACTACTGTGGTCTCATAAAGGATTTCCACCACCAACCTGCACTCTTATGGCTATGAGAAGAACTACTGTTGTAGATAAGCGTGCAGCATACTCTGTGGAAAGGGTATCATAGAGCATTTCCACCACCAACCTGTACTCTGATGGCAGTGAGAAGCACTAATGTGTGTAGCAACTCACTGTGCGGTATACTTTGTTGGAAAGGTCTTATAGCATGTGAGACCTCTTTACCAATGTAAAGCACTAACAAATCTTCCTACAAATAACTGGGCTATATATAACCTCCTGTAATTTTGGCTATATTTTTTTAGTTTTAGTTTGCTGTCACTAGTGTAAGTTGACATAAGTTCAACCGCTTCAAAATTGCATCACAAATGGTTCTTGCTGTCATTTGACAATAATCTCACCATTTTGGAGTTTCATGCAAATTTCAATGTTGGCATTTGAATGTGATTGACAAGACTGACAGAATAGATACCATGAGCTATTCGCTGTAAATATTGCCATTGCTGCCAACATAACATTAAACGATCAATGATCAATCAATCAATCAATCAATCATGTTTTATTGGATATGAATGCCGTGCATACATCTTGAACACCATAAATAAACATCAAAGCCTCTTCCATCATCATGATGAACGGGCAGTTAACCGGAAGTGCTACACTCTCCAAGCACGTCCATCTTTACTTGATTTGAATGTATCGGTGGTGTATGTGCTGCGTGATGTTGCCTGCCCGGTCCAATAGTGCGCAACTTTCTACTTCTTGTAGGTAATTGCTGAAACAGTGAAAGGGCTGACCTCCATCCAACGTGAAGAAGTAACTGTGTTCGTAAGAAGTAAAAGATCGGTTGGTTGTTGGGGTTTTACATCCTGGCAACATCTAAAGTCATATCAGGACGGGTACCGACTTGTGATAGTGTGCACTCATGGCAACTTTATTGTGCTGCCCCCATTGGGAGACCAGGCTGCCAGCACCATCCATGACCTGATATCCCACTCAGTCACACTATTCTGACACTGAGCCAACGAGTCATTTCCCTATCCTAATAATGCTGAACGTCTGGCTAGGAAGTGACAAGTAGACATTTTTAAGTCATTGGTTTGACTCGACCAAAGTTCGAATCCCACCATCTACCAAAACGGGAGACGGACGTTCAACTCATTTGATCATCTAAATCGAAGAATATGGGTTTTGGTTGCATTTTACTTAGATGTCACTGACTGGTTGGCTCAGTGTCAGGATAGTGTGACTGAGTGGGATATCAGGTCGTGGTGCTAGTGGCCTGGTCTCCCAGTGGGGTAGCACAGTGGGGTAGCACTATAAAGTCACCATGAGTGTGCACTGTCACAAGTCGGCACCCATCCTGATATTGTTGTTGAAGATTTATACTGCCTATCATGGATAAGCCTGAATAGGCTTGTTTTCACCATTAGAGAGTGTGTCGATAGAAAGCCCGAGCCTATACTTTTACCGACCCAAGGGATTTTTTACCTCCCACACCACATAGACACGGTATGAGAGCAACTGGCCTTTGATGACGCTGTAAGTTATACACAGCGGTGGAAATCCAAATTGGCAGAGGTGGGGGGCACAGGGAATCGAACCAGTGACCTTCAGATTAGGAGTCCGACCTAGAAAAAAGTCAGACACTCTAACCACTCCGCCACAGAGAACACCACAAAAACAAAAATGAATATGACCTTAGATGTTGCCAGGACCTAAAACTACAACAACTAACCAACAACTGAGATGTCACGGGATATAGGTATAGGTGTAATTTTGACACTCGATCTAGACGTTTTGTTTGTTTGTTGTTGTTTTACGTCCTAGCAACATCTAAGGTCATATCAGGACAGGTACCGACTTGTGACAGTGCGCGCTCATGGCGATATTGGTGCCCCACTGGGAAATCAGGCCGCTGCCACCATGATCCGATATCCCACTCAGTCACATTATCCTGACACTGAGCTAACCGGTCCTTACCCTATCCTATTAATGCCGAGCGCCTCGCTAGGAAGTGACAAGTATCAATTTTAAAGTCGTTGGTTTGACTCGACCAGGAACCGAACTCCAGACCTTCCGGACGCGAGGCCCGCGCTCTACCGATTAGGCCACCTCTTCCGGTTCTGTAGTCTGATACTAAAGTGATAGATTCATTGGTACACATCTGTTGCAATTCTCTATTCGGATACAGGGGAGAAACATTTAGTTCTTAATATTCTTATTCAATATTAAATAGGTATGCGCTCGGTATGAGGCGATAAATTATCTTTGTTGCAGTTCTACAATAGGAAGCGTCGAATCAAAGGCCTTTTTGGAATCTTTGAAACCTGTCGAAGTGTATTTCATACATTTAATTGCGATAGTACAAATACATAAAAGCAAGCGAGAGAGAGCTAATTGTGTGTTCTTAGCCTCTACTGCTTAATATAAAAAGGGGAGGTGATATTGATGGGCTTCTTGCTTCATCTGGGAATATTTATGTATTGGGAGGGTGTGGTGGGATGGGGTTGAGTTGAAGGTGGGTGGGGAATGCAATGGGGTAACGATGTGGGTGGGATGTGAAGGAGTGGGGCGTGAGGCGTGAGGCGTGAGGCGTGAGGCGGAGAGGTGCAGGTGACGTGTGGGTGGGGGTAAGGTTAGGGCCAATAGGGGGTGGGGATGGGGTAGTGGTGTGAGGGTGGTGATGTTGGGGATAGGGGTGGGGGTGGGGAGGGGTGATGTGTGGTTGTGGTAGTGTGTTTGGGGAAATAAGGTGTAATGTGTGAGTGGTGGTGAGTTTGGAGAGGTGATGTGAGGTGAGGGTGGGTGGTGGTGAGGTTGGATATCTGATGTGAGGTGAGGTGACGGTGGAGGTGAGGTTGGATATGTGAGGTGAGGTGAGGGTGGAGGTGAGGTTGGAGATGTGAGGTGAGGTTGCAGGTGAGGTTGGAGATGTGAGGTGAGGATGGTGGTGAAATTTGGAATGGGAGGTGTGAGGTGAGTGGTGAGGTTGGAGATGTGAGGTGTGATGTGAGGTGTGAGGTTGGGATGCGGTGAAATTGGTTGGGGTGGGTGGGGTTGAGTGTGGCAGAGAGTAACTTGTCAGTGCCTGGTTAATCCCATCCCTCTCAGTCTACTTCAGCCCTCTGCAGACATTATCTGCTACACACATCGACACACGTTCCCACGGTGGTGATAAGCGATGAGAGCTCCCAGAGAGAGCGAAAGATGGAGAGCAAGATGGAGAGAGATGGAGAGAGGCGGAGAGAGATGGAAAGAGATGGAAAGAGATGGAAAGAGATGGAGAGAGATAGGGAGAGATGGAGAGAGAGATGGAGTGATGGAGAGAGAGAACAAGAGAGTGGGTGAGGAGAGGCAGAGTGATTGGGGAGATGGAGAGAGAGAGATGGAGTGATGGAGAGAGAGAACAAGAGAGTGGGTGAGGAGAGGGAGAGTGATTGGGGAGATGGAAGGTGAAGCCATGACAGAGAGGGAGAGTAGGGAGAATGGGGGACAGGGAGAGCGGGGTTACAGAGAGGGAGATAGCAAGAGGGATGGGAGACAGAGGGGGGGGGGTAGAGAAAGGGAAGGAACAGATAGGTGTGGGGAGGGGGGAAGTGGTGCATAGTGATGAGGGAGATAGAACAGGAAGGGGGGAATTACAAGAGGGAAGAGGGAAGAGGGAGGGGAGGAAATGGAGTGTGGAGAGAAAGGGCATAGAGAGAATGGGAGGAAAGAGTCAGGTGGGAGAGGACCGGGTAGGAAGAGAGAGGGAAAAGTGAAGAGAGAAGGAGAGCAAAGCGAGGCAGAGATAGAATGAAAGAAACCGAGAGTTGCGACAGGCAGACAAAAACAGACAGAGACAGAGGGATAGAGGGAGAGACCGAGACAAATAGCGAGACAGAGATCGAGACAGAGAATGAGAAAGAGAACGAGACAGAGAACGAGACAAATAGCGAGACATGAAAAATCAATTTGTCAAAACTGAAACAATTATCTAGACTTGATTCTAAATATCTAACTTTGATACAAATGCATTTATTACGCAGTAGTTGTAACATGGAAGTGAACACTGAGTCAATTTAATAGAACATGTTGCTGCGATATAGTGTCAGAGTTTATAGTGTCAGAGCCTATAGTGTCAGAGTTTTGGCATGATTGCCTAAATTAATTTGGCGTGTTTGCACTTCATATATCTCCAAAGTGGGTGAGGTCAAATGAAAGTGACTTCAAACTAAAGTAAGGTAGATTATAACAATCAGTTCAATATCTTTATCTCAGAGAAATGACAGAAACGCAGAACCATCGGACTATGCAACTTGAAACCCAATATTTAATTATTATTTGTTGGTACCTTAGTTGATTAGTTCGTTCAACCTAACATGTGGAAGATTATAATGATCAACTTAATATATTTGTCTAACGGATATGGTAAAAACTGATAACCATTGGACTGTGCAACTTTAATAATGGCGAGAAGAGAAAAGTTTGTTATTGTTTGTTTGTTGTTGTTTTACATCGTAGCAACATCTAAGGTAAAATCAGGACGGGTACCGACTTGTGACAGTGCGCACTGATGGTGACTTTATAGTGCTGTCCCTCTGGGAGACCAGGCTGCTAGCACCATGACCTGATATCCCCCTCAGTCACATTATTCTGACACTGAGCCAACCAGTCCTTGCCCTATCCTAATAATGCCGAGCGCCTGGCTAGGAATTGACAAGTATCAATTTTTAAGTCATTGGTTTGACTCGACCAGGGTTGGAACCTACGAACCGATGGGTTCGGATCCCCCGATCTCCCAAAACAGGAGGCGGACGTTCAGCTCATTCGGCCATCCCGTCTGGTACGAGAGAAAAATATAGCGCACGAATAAAACAGATGTTAGCATGCTTCACCTCACCCCTCCTCTCTCTCTCGCTCTCTCTCCCTCTTTCTCTCCATGCCTTTTCTCTCTCTATCTCTCCCTCTCTTTCTCCCTCTCTTTCGCTTTATCCCGTTCTATCTATCTCTTTCTCTCTATCTTTTTATATGTCGTCTCTCTGCCTCTCTCTTTCTGTCTCCCCCACTCTGTCTCTCTCTTTCTCTTGTTCTCTTTACCTATTTTCTCTTTTTCTTTTTGTTCTATTTCGCTCCTTCACTCTTTCTCCCCCCCTCTTTTTTCTCTTTCTTTTGCGGTCAAATAGCATTCCTTATTACCTTGGTTGGTGTTACCTTTGGATAGTTAAATAAAAGAAAGAAGTTAAAAACCACTTTATTTAAAGTTTGCATTTTAGTCAAAAATCTTTGAGTGAGTTTCTAGTAAAACACGTCCTGCTGGTATCCGTCCAGAGGGACCTACCTGCCCTCCCGAGCTGCGTCTGAGGAAATGTCTGCCGGGGTAACTTCCCGCTGGCACCTTAAAGTTGCATAGTCCGATGAAATATGAAATTTTCAAAACCAAAACAATTATCTAGATTTCATTTTGACATATCTAACTTAGATACTGATGGACTTATTGAACATTTGTTTCTGCGTAGAAGGAAATACTGGGTCAATTTAATAGAACATGTTACTGTAGAGGTCTATGGTGTCAGAATTTTGGCAAGCTTGCCAAAACTAATTTTCCTTGTTTGCACTTCAAATATCTCAAAAGTTTACCATTTAAAATAAAAGTAACTTTAAACTAATGTAAAGTGTATACTAATGATCGATCTAGTATATTTATCTCAGAAAAATTACAGAAACTCAAAACCATCGGAGCATGCAACTTTAACCAACCTGCACTCCCCTCTGCAGCATCGCCTGCCATTTTCTTCATTTTCTCTTTTCTTCTTATTTTCTTTTTTAGACAAACTAAATGGGTGAGGTTATTTCCGAGGTGAGCCGGCCACCTAACCTCACCCCCCCCCCCCACACACACACACACCCCTGACACACACCCCTCGCCACACACACACACTGTTAATCCTGGCCGCCTTTGAAGATTTGACGCATCGTGCCACTGTTTGTGGTCTACAATTTGTCTGCCGCGGCCAGAACAAGGGATAGGTGGGCGCAACAGGGTTGTGGGGGGGGGGGCATGACCAAGGAACTGCACGAGGTGAAGGGGGGGGGGGGGCGCATCACCAACAATCCGCTCCAGGTGGGGGGAGGGGCACATTACCAACAATCCGCTCCAGGCATCACCAACAATTTGTACGAGGCAGGTGGGGTGCATCACCAACAATTTGCATGAGACCGGGTGGGTGCCACATCACAAACAATCCGCACGAGGTGGGGCGTGGAGCCGCATCACCAACAATGCACATCTCATACAAAGGCCATGTCACCAATGAGGATGTCTGTGCCAAGATCCTGACAATCCTAAAGGGACACAAACTGCGGTAGTATGATCAACAATTTGGAAACACCATAAACAAGTTTACAGAAATTATAGCTGAAAGGAAATCAATCCATATGGATTACGACCACTGGTGCACAGCGGCGAAAAGAAGTGCGTTCACTTAAAGGTGCATAGTCCGATGGTTTTGAGTTGATATCATTTTCTGAGTTAAATATATTAGGTTGATCGTTATAGTCTACCTTACTTTGTTTTGAAGTAATTTTGATTTAAAATGGCTAACCTTTGAGATATTTGAAGTGCAAACATACTAAATTAATTTCGGCAAGCACGCAAAAACTCTGACACCATAGGCTTCTGCAGTAACAGGTTTGATTAAATTGACTCAGGAATCCCTTCTATGTGGTGACAAATGTTTGATAAGTGCACCAGTATCTAAGTTAGGTATGTAGAATCAAATCTACATGACAGTTTTGGTTTTGAAAATTTGATGTTTTCATCGGACTATGCAGCTTTAATCGTTATGAGCAGAGTAAACAAACAATCGCACACACACACACAAGAAGAAATAAAAGTAAAAAGGTCATATCTGCCTTTATTAGGTCTTCACCAAAAAACATCTTGCCAGACACAGTGAAAGGGGGAAGAAGCCAAGGTGGATACAGCAAAAGGTTGGAAGATAACATCAGATAATGGACAGGCCTGGAGTTTGGCATAGTCCCAGAGAGCAGAAAAGGACAAGGAAAACTGGAAAATATTTCCAAAATTAACAAGTTAAAATGTGTGAAAAGTTACATAAAATAAACTGAAGTGGATTATACGCACCACCTTAAAGCTGCATAGTCCGATGAAAAAAAATCATTTTTCAAAACTAAAGAAATTATTTTATTTGATTCTACATATCTAACTTAGATACTAGTGCATTTATTAACCATTTGTCACCACACAGAACGGAATACTGAGACAATTTACTGAACCTGTTACTGCAGAAGCCTATGGTGTCAGAGTTTTGGTGTGCTTGCCAAAATTAATATTCCATGTTTGTACTTCGAATATCTCCAAGTTTAGCCATTTACAATAAAAGTTACTTCAAACTAAAGTAAGGTAGATTATAACAATCACCGTAATATATGTGTAGTGGTCTGCACTGACCTCTCAGGCAAGTAACCACATAGACAGGTGGGCGTAGGGAGTGTGTTGATATCAGGGAGCCTAGGTGGTGTAATGGTTAGCACACTGGCCCGGAGTGCAAAGAGATGTGGGTTCGAGTCCCGCTCTAGGTGCAGTAATTCCCATTTTCATCACCCCCATGACACTGGTTGCCGTGATCAGGATCCTGTACAAGCTTTGCGCTGTATGGTTGTTGAACCTACCCTGTGTATGTATGTGTTAGTGCATTGCCTGTATGTATGTAATTGTAAGCATTACAAGACTTACAATTCCAGGGGGACGAGTGTAGTGGTCTGCACTGACCTCTCAGGCAAGTAACCACCTAGACAGGTGGGCGTAGGGAGTGTGTTGATATCAGGGAGCCTAGGTGGTGTAATGGTTAGCACACTGGCCCGGAGTGCAAAGAGATGCGGGTTCGAGTCCAGCTCTAGGCGCAGTATTTCCCATTTTCATCACCCCCATGACATATGTATCTCAGAAAATGACATAAAAAAACTCAAATCCATAGGACTATGTAACTTTAATATATTCATGTAAATTAAAGATGGCAAAAATCAGAACCATAGATTATGCAACTTTCCTACCGACAATCGGAAAAAAAAGAACAGCAAAAAACCACATACACACTTGCTAAGTGAATAAAATAAGCGAAGGATCTAACGAAGAAAACATGGTAAAAGTATATGTCTATTGATAATTAAAGTTGCATAGTCCGATGACTTTGCATTTATGTCATTTCCTTAGATAAACCTATTAGGTTGATTGCTATAATCTATATTATTTAAATTTGGAGTAACTTTTAATTTAAATGGCTAAATTTGGAGATATTTGAACTTGAAATGCAAAAATGGCAAATTAATTTAGGCAAGCATGCCAAAACTCTTTCACCATAGAGTAAGTAGTATCTGCAGTAACAGGTTCTATTAAATTGCCTCAGTATCCCCAACTATGCAGCGGAAAATATTTAATAAGTGCACCGGTATCTAAGTTAGATATGTAGAATCAAATTTAGATAATTGTTTTGGTTTTGAAAATTTGATATTTTCATCGGACTATGCAGCTTTAAATGAGAGTAACACATACATGTTCAGTGATTGAAATGCAGTGCCCAAGTGGCATCCATGCAGCTTCAGGATACCACACCATTCATCCAGCCTTAACATTTGTGTCCTTCAATTAGGATGGCAGCAAAAAAGTCCAAAAAGAATTTCATGGTTTGCAATAGATAAAATGGAGGGTGGGTGGGGAATAAATAATGAGAAGCAACTTGAAAGAAGCGCTTGCGAAAGCTTTACCTTGGAACCTATTGAGTGGGGGGTAGAGGTAGGGGGTGGGGGGGGAGTATGGGGGAGGTGCTATATCAGAAGACTGCACGTGCACTGAGCTGATGCTGCCTCATCCCACACACTCCACTCATACATCCCTGACCGCCCCCTCAGCACGCTGTAGAGTGTTCAACGTACATAATCTGATGGTTTTGAGTTCCCGCCACATTTCTTTGAGATAAAATATATTACGTTGGTCGTTGTAATCTACCTTAGCTTCGTTTGAAGAAACTTATATTTTAAAGCGTTAACTTTGGAGATATTTGAAGTGAAACATGCTGAATTACTTTCGGTGTTGGACAGCGTGTGGTTCAACAGTAAATAACTGGATGGGGTATATTAAAGTTGCATAGTTCGATAGAGCATAATATTATCAAAACCAAAAGGATTATCTAGATTTGATTCTACATGGATACTGATGCACTTATTAAACAGTTGTTGCCACATTATTAAACATTTGTTGCTATTAGGCTAGGTAGTTCGAATTTTTAGTTTTATATGTCATTAGTTTGACTCCACCAGTTTTCCACATGGAAACCAAGCACCTTTACAGATTCGGACACCACATCTGTTCATAGCCATATGAAGCAATCAACCATGTGCATAACATGCTACCATGACCAACCAGTAACAAATACCTGAGGGTGCTGGTGACGGGAAACCATGGTGCTGTCAAACCCCTTTCATATGATATGCTGTGACCAGACGGGATGACCAAATGAGGTGAGCGTCCGTCTCCCATTTTGGTAGATTATGGGATATGGTTAGAACCCTGAATGATTTAAAAATTGATACTTGTCAATTCCTAGCCAGATGCTCAGCATTATTAGGATATGATAAGGACTGGTTGGCTCAGTGTCAGGATACTCTGACTGAGTGGGATATCTGGTCATGGTGCTAGCAGTCTGGTCTCCCAGTGGGGCAGCAATATAAATTCACCATGAGTCACAAATCGGTACCCGTCCTGATATGGCCATAGATATTGCCCGGATGTAAAACTGCTGCCCAATTGTGAGACCAGGCCACCAACACCAATTCTTTTGGTTTGCCTCGACCAGAATTCGAACCCGTGGATTCGAATCTCACGATCTACCAAAACGGGAGACGGGCGGTCAATAGATTCGGCCATTCCGTCTGGTTATAAAAAAAAGTAGAAGTAGAAGAACTAGAGGAGGAAGAGGCGAAGGAGAATGAGAGTAGTAGAAGCAGGAGAAGAGAAATAGTAGATACTAATATCCATGAAAGCACCCTCTTCACACATGCGCATACTCCAGCATACACAATCACCTACCCCAGGGGTAAACATCATAACACAATCAGCGTGCCCAGCCTGGGGTGATATTGGGTAAACACGGGCATCCTTCAAAGTCTTCACAGGAAGCCCCCACCCCATCCTCAGACCATCCCCCTCAAACCACACCCCCACCCCACCCTCTAACCCCACCCCATCATCAGACGCCCACCACCCTCACCAGATCCCCACCACTCTCAGACCCCACCTCACCCGCTCAAACTCAACCCCACCTCATCAACCCCCACCACAACCTCAGACCCCACCCCGCCCCCTCAATCCCTACCCCACCCCTCAAAGCCCACTCACCCCATCCGACCCTCAAACCACTCAAACCATGCCCCACCCCAACCACTCAAATCCCACCCCACCTCAACCCCTCAAAGATCACATCACCTCACCCCACCCCACCCCAACCCCATCCACCACCCCACTCCCTCCAAACCCAACCCCACACACCACTCTTCAAAAACCCTACCCACCCCCATCAAACCCCTAGCTCACCCACCACTCATAACTCACCACTTCAACCCCTCAAACATCACTCCACTCCATTCCAACACCTCAAACCCCATCCTACCCCAACCCACTCGTTCAAGCCCCACCCCAACCCCTCAAACACAATCCCAACCTCTCAAACCCCACTGCCAACACGACACACATTTTCTCATACACCCCCACCCTCAAACCCCCCTCACCCCACCCGTCATCCTTTCTCAGTCAACCACACGATATACACTGACCATGCCCCACCCCAACCCATTGCATTGCATTGCATTGCACTACATTGCACTGCATTGCATTGGATTGCATTGCATTGCATTGTGTTGCATTGCATTGCATTGTGTTGCATTGCATTGCATTGGGTTGCATTGCATTGCATTGCATTGCATTGCATTGCATTGCATTGCATTGCATTGCATTGCACTGCATTGCATTGCACTGCATTGCATTGCACTGCATTGCATTGCATTGCACTGCATTGCATTGCACTGCATTGCATTGCACTGCATTGCATTGCATTGCATTGCATGCATTGTCGTCTGCTGTCACTTGTCCCACAGAATAGCGACTGTTGTCAGACAATCCCACGTTGCTGATGGTCGAATTCTCCCGCGTGGAGTGTATCTTATCACGTCGCCACCATGCTCCCCCCCCCCTACCTCCCCCTCCCCCCCTCCCCCCAACCCTCGACGTAACCCGTGCAACACAAACAGGCGCGCCGGCCCGCCTTGTCTCTCACCTGAGGTCTACTTGCCACTGAACCGGACTGGTCGGTCTTTAAGCAGATGGGAAATGTGTGTGTGTGAGAGGGGGAGGTATATACTCTGGACAGCTGTTTCCTATGTACTTACTCCCAGGCACCTCGAGCCCCTAATGCCCCTACCCCACCCACCCCTCCTTAATGCCCTAACCAACCACACACACATACACACACACTCACACACATACACATAACACACACTCACACACATACACTCACTAACACTCACATACATATATACATACTTACTCACACACATACACACACTCACACACATACACACACTCACACACATACACACGCTCACACACATACACACACTCACACACATAACACACACTCACACACACATACACTAACTAACACTCACATACATATATACATACTTACTCACACACTCACACACATGCACACACTCACACACACTCACACACATGTGTACACTCACACACCGACAAACACACATACAATCATACTTTCACGCACACACTGACAATCACACATGCTTCCACTCACTCACACTCAAACACACTCTTCCTCCCTCACACCCTCACACCCTCACACCACACTATTCCAACTTTACACTAGTAGTAGTACTAGTAGTACTATTAGTAGTATTAGTAATACTACTATTACTAAGTACTATGCACTACTCACTACACACACTTCCCACTCCACACTAATCATATACACTACTCACTACACACTACCCACTCCATACTAGTAATATAATCTACTCACTATTCACGCTCCTAATCATATACACTACTCACTACACACTACACACTACACCCAATATGTATTCGTAGTAGTAGTATTATGCAGGACACACTAAGCACTATTACCACTCAATACTAGTCATACACTCAGTCAATGCACACAATTCCCGCTCTATGCTTACACCATACACTACTCACTACACTTTTCACTACACTCTACACTACACTGTACTCTGACTCTGAGTGCACCCACTCTACACTCTCCTCACTGCCCACTAACATCCTCACTGCACTCACTCCACAATGCCCGCACTTCACTTCTACCACTCCACACTAACCCTACTTCACAGCTCCAGGCATCTCGGCACTTCACTCCACCCACCCACCCACCCCCGATCCATCATGTCACTCCACACTGCTCACCACTCCCCTCTGCTAACCACAGGCGTGGTGGATGGACTGGCCGACCCTCACCTCTTACCTGATGTTAAAGCTGCATAGTCCGATGAAATATCAAATTTTCAAAACCAAACCAATTATCTAGATTTGATTTGACATATCTAACTTAGATGCTGATGCCCTTATTAAGCATTTGTTTCTGCATAGAAGGCAATACTGAGTCAATTTAACAGAACCTGTTACTGCAGAAGTCTATGGTGTCAGACTTTTGACAAGCTTGCCAAAACTAATTTACCATGTTTGCACTCAAAATATCTCAAAAGTTTACCATTTAAAATAAAAGTAACTTTGAACTAATGTAAAGTAGATACTAGTGATCGATCTAATATATTTATCTCAGAAAGAATACAGAAATTCAAAACCATCGGACTATGCAACTTTAACCGCCACCCCCCCCCCTCCTCTCACACCCCGACCCCACCTCACTATACTCCACCAACTCACACCGCACACGCTCGTGCTTTAACTGAGCCGATTACACCAGACTTGAGCCGATTCTTGTTGGGGCCGATAGACCGGTCTACAAGGAAGTTCTCGTGATAATATCAAGGGAAATGATCAAACTAATAACAATCGATATCAGTATGTATCTATCAATCAATCAATCAATCAATAGTTCCATCCTCTAGTCGAGGGTTGGATGCAATGGTTCTCCACTTGTCCCGATGTTGTGCTGTTCTGATAGACTGTGAATAATTCAAGCCTGTCCACTGTGAAATATTTGTAAACCATGATGTTCTTGGTCTCCCTCTCCCTCTGCTGCCATTCACCTTCCCTTCCAACAATGTACGGTATATTGAACTCTGACGAATGATGTGGCCAAAATAAATAAGTTTCTTTGTCTGTATAGTGGCAAACAAGCTTTTCTTATTTTTAATTTTTCTGAGAACTTCTTTGTTGGTGATCTTCTTTGTCCATGATATTTTCATCATCCTTCGATACATGGATATATCTATGTATCTGTAGATATATGTGCTGTATAAGCATTATACGAGTATAATTATCTGTAAACTGATTACCCTTGAATTGTACCTCTGATTGGCACTTTGTCTTGACACCTCACAACTATTGACACTTAGCAACTCAAGCCAATGGACAGGCTCTCTGCCTTGCCTGGTGCTGCCAATATTAAGCTGTCACAATTCAGCCTCTTGCCTGTACCACTCGCTTAAAGTTGCATAGTCCGATGGTTTTGAGTTTCTGTAATTTTTCTGAGATAAATATTATTAGATCGATCGCTAGTATCTACTTTACATTAGTTTAAAGTTACTTTTATTTTAAATGGTAAACTTTTGAGATATTTTAAGTGCAAACATGGAAAATTAGTTTTGGCAAGCTTGCCAAAACTCTGACACCATAGACCTCTAACAGTAATATGTTCTATTAAATTGACTCAGTGTTCCCTTCTATGCAGAAACAAATGTTCAATAAGTGCATCAGTATCTAAGTTAGATATGCACAAATCAAATTTAGATAATTGTTTGGTTTTGAAAATTTCATATTTCATCGGACTATGCAACTTTATTTAATATCCATGTATTTTGATATATACATATATATATACATATATGTATATATATACATATGTATATACTTATGAAATATATATCAGTCATCGGTCAGTCAGGACATGTTTGGCCTATTGGGAATATTCATGACAGTTCATCGCCAGTGTTCACGATCCCCCGCCTGTTGAATTAGTATGGGCATCCTTCTTATGCCAGTGTGTTGCCTTACACTGTCAAACCATTGAGTTTGATGTCATATTCTATGGCATTTACCCGTTGGTTGGCTGGTCGTTTGGGTTTTACGTCCTGGCAACATCTACGGTCACATCAGGACGGGTACAGACTTGTAACAGTTGTCACTCATGGTGATTTTATAGTGATACGCCATTGGGAGACTAGGCCACCACCAGCATGACCTGATATCCCACTCAGTCACATTATCCTGACGCTGAGCCAACCAGTCCTTGCCCTATCCTAATAATTCCGAGCACCTGGCTAGGAAGTGACAAGTATAAATTTGTATGTCATTGGTTTGACTCAACCAGGGTTCGAACGCATGGGTTAGCTGGGTCAGTTCTGATGTGGACGGGTCAGGTCAGGTCAGGTCAGGTCAGGTCAGGTCGGGTGAGGTCTGGTTGGGTCTGGTCTGGTCTGGTCTGGTCTGGTCTGGTCTGGTCTGGTCTGGTCTGGACGGGTCTTGTTGGCTCTGGTCGGGTCGGGTCAGGTCGGGTCTGGTCGGGTCTGGTCGGGTCTGGTCGGGTCTGGTCAGGTCTGGTCGGGTCTGGTCTGGTCGGGTCAGGTCGGGTCTGGTCGGGTCAGGTCGGGTCGGGTCGAATCGAATTGGGTTGAATCGGGTCGGGCGGGTCGGGTCGGGTCAGGTCGGGTCGGATCGGGTCGGGTTGGGTCGGATCTGATCTGGTTGGATTGGATCAAGTCGTGTCGTGTCGGCGCGGTAAGCGTCAGGCATCACACCAGGCCCAGTGCCGAGTGAGGAGTATAAACCTCGCCCCGCTCCCTCAGCTTCCTTGTTTACATTCACCTTTTATGATTTTTACCCGGTGAACTTGCGACCATCCCGGCACCATGTGCGCACTTGTAATATATGTGGCACGGGCCGGCTTCTTTACAGTCTGCGCAAACGCGCATGCGCATTACGCAGCTCGACCTGCAGGGCCTTCCTTCCTGAACACCACCCCACCCCTACCCCTACCCCTCCATCATCTTGCTCGTGTGTGGCGCATGTGTGTGTGTGTGTGTGTGTGGGTGGGTGTGAGTGTGTGTATGTATGTATGTGTGTTTGTTTGTGCTGGTTGGTCCCCCCCCCCGCATAGCCGATTTTTACTTTTTGTTTCTCGGGGGTCGTGAAACAAACAACAGTGTTGGTTGGTTGTTGGAGTTTTTTTACGTCATGGCAACCTCTAAGGTCAAATCAGGACGGGTACCGACTTGTGACACTGACAGTGCACACTCACTCATGGCAACTTTACGGAGAATTATATTTGTATAAAGGGGCGTATATAAAGTATGTATGATTATTTATCGGGTAATGGTGCCATCAGCCTGATTTCCCAGTGGGGCAGCTCTATAAAGACGCCATGAATGTGCACTGTCACAAGGCGGTATCAGTCCTGATAGGGATATGACCTTAGCTGTTGCCAGGACGTAAAATTCCAACAACCAACAAACCTACTACTACTAACAATAATGATAACAATAATAACTATGAATTATAATAATAATAATAATAATAATAATAATAGTAACGACACTCCATATTTAATATGTGTGCACAAGATGTTTTACCAGAGATCCCTCCAACAGCTGTGCTGTATTAATGGCCATGTTCGTCTTCTTGATGTCTTCAAAAGTGCAGACTTTGTATTGCAGTTGTTTTTCTCACGCACTGGCTGTGTGTGAGTGTGTGTGAATGAGTGAATGAGTGAGTTAGTGAGTGAGTGAGTGTGTGTTGTGAGTGTGTGTGAGTGTATGTGTATGTGAGTGTGTGAGAGAGAGTGTGTGTGTGTGACATGCATGTGTGCGTTGGTGTCTTTAAAACTAAAAGCGCAAACTCTCCGTTGCGTGTGTGAGTGAGTGTGTATATATGGGAGTGTGCGTGTGTGTGTATGCGTGTGTGTGTGACAGTGAGTGTTTGTGTGTGAGTGTGAGAATGGGAGTGTGGTTCTGTGCATGTATGTGAGTGTGTATGACAGTAATTGTTTGTTTGTTGTTGTTTTACGTCTAAGGTATGTGTATGTTTATGGGTATGGGTATGTGTATGGGTGTGTATGGCAGGTCATGGAGGTATTGCAGGTATTGCAATACCTCAGGGAGCTTGACGCCCCTGCCCTGCAGAGTTGTAAACCACTGCCTTGTGGTACAGGTTCTTGACAGAACCGAAGGCTAAGGGAGAAAACCCCAAACAGAAAACCATGGCACTGTGGCAGCATTAAGGGCGGTTGATGTATGGAACTCCCATCTCCCGACCAGCCACTGCAGGGACAAATAATTTTGCCCTAACCAACCTACATTAGAATAGACGATCTGCTTTGGTAGTGAAACCTTACTGTTCTTGCTGGTGTGAAACCTCTATTTGCTCCCCGAGAGAGTGCCGCTGGTAACTTGCAAAAGCCAGCAGCACTTCAACACTTTTGTAGGCAGCTTTCATGAAATGTACAAGAAAAGTGCATTGAGCAGGACCGACCACTGTACATGGTATTTGTCGATTTCACTAAGGCATTTGATACAGTCGGGAGGACCGGGCTATGGCAGCTACTGAGGAAGTATGTATGCCCAGAGAAGTTCACAACTATGATCGAGGCTCTACATACAGCAATGATGGTGAACGTTAGTGTTGGAGGGGAAGTCCCGGAATCGTTCAGGGGTTACCAATGGGGTCAAGCAAGGTTGTGTACTGGCCCCCACGCTCTTCTCCATCTTCCTATCAGCAATGCTCGACGAGGCTTTCCGAGACATGGGGGGATGGCATCTATATACAGTCCAGACAGAGCGCTGTCCTATTCAATGTCGCACACTTCAGAGCGAAGACCAAGACTACTCGGATACTGGTGAGAGAGCTGCTATTCGCAGATGACAGTGCAGTGGTTGCCCACTCTGCTGAAGAGATCCAGAAAATAGTGGACGCTTTCTCTGATGCATCAAAGAAGTTCGGCCTGAAGATTAACATCAAGAAGACAGAGGTGCTGTACCAACCCAACTCTACAAGAACCCGAGAGGAGGATATCATGGTTGATGGAAACAAGCTGAACTCTGTTCCGGAATTCACCTACCTCGGAAGCACTATATCAAGTGATGGATGCATTGATGCTGAAATACAGAGGAGGATGGCCAAGGCTAGCGCATCTTTTGGCTGACTACGCCAGAGACTCTGGAACAACCACCATGTGTCCATGCGGGTCAAAGGCAAGATCTACCGTGCAATCGTGCTATCCACCCTACTATACGGAGCCGAGGCCTGGACAGTGTACAGACGACAGGTGAAAAAGCTGCATGCCTTCATGATGCGACATCTGCGTTCAATCATGAGGCTAACCTGGAAGGACAAAGTGACAAATAAGGAAATACTCGAACGGACAGGGCTGCCCTCTATGGAAGATCTTCTGATCAAAAAGAATCTCCGGTGGACTGGACACCTCGTGAGGATGTCATGAGACAGGCTACCAAAGCAGATCGTCTATTCTCAACTGTCTTCTGGTTACAGGAAGAGAGGGCGCTCTCGTCTCCGGTTCAAGGATACCATCAAGAGAAACCTGAAGCTGAGAGACATTAAGACCGACTCATGTACATCACCCCCACTGCAGAGAGCTAAATGGAGAGCGGCAGTCAAGTAATGAAAGCAGTCTTTGGCACATCGCGACCGACAGCATGATGATGATGATGATGACGTCTAAGGTCATATTAGGACGGGACAATGAGTGTATATGTGTGAGTATGAACATGTGGGTGTGTGCATGTCTGTGAGTGTGTGCATCTGTGTGAGTGCGTATGACACTGAGTGCATCTGTGTGAGTATGAACATGTGAGTGTGGTTGGGTGCATTTTTTGTGGGTGTGTATGGCAGTGTGTGTATCTGTATTGTGTATGAACGTGCGTCTGTGTGTGCATGCATGTATGAGACTGTATGATAGTGAGTTTACGCATGTGTGAATATGAGCATGTTAGTGTGTGTGTATGAGTGTGTTCATGTGTGTTCATGTGTATGACACTGAGTGTATGTATCTGTGTGAGTATGAACATGTGTGTGAGAGTGTGTGTGTGCATGCTATGTATGAGACTGTATGACAGTGAGTGTACTCATGTGTGAATATGTGTATGTGTGTATGAGTGTGTGTTCATGTGTATGGTAGTGTTTGTATGTATATGTGTGAGTATGAACATGTGTGTGAGTGTGTGAATGCGTGAATGTATGAGACTGTATATATGACAGTCAGTCATTACAGTCAGTGTACCCATGTGTCAATATGAGCATGTGAGTGTGTGTGTGTGTGTGGAGGTGTGTGTGTGTATGCGTTCACGTGGGCGAGAGAGTGGATGCAGATGTGGGGGGTGGTGTGTGTGTGTCTGTGTTTTTAGCAATGTTGCTGACGCGTGCTACCCACGTGACCTGAGCGGGACGCGGCGGGCTGTTTGTTGCTTACCACTTACGGCGTGACGGCCAGTTCTCACGAGTTCTCGTTCTGCCGCCAACTGCGCAGTAGGGCGGCGCGCTGGTACTAGTGGTAGACGGCCACGAAGGCCCGCCGCGATTCACGTTTGAAGCTGGTCGTGTCTGGTTGGGTCTGGTCGGGTCTTGTCGGGTCTGGTCGGGTCTGGTTGGGTTTGGTCTAGTTGGGTCTGGTCAGGTTGGATCTGGTTGGGTCGGGTCAGGTCGGGTCAGGTCTGGTCGGGTCGGGTCGGGTCAGGTCTGGTTGGGTCTGGTCGGGTCTGGTTGGGTCTGGTCGGGTTGGGGCTGGTCTGGGCCGGTCTGGTCTGGTCTGATCTAGTCGGGTCTGGTCGGGTCGGGTCTGGTCGGATCGGGTCTGGGCAGGTCTGGGCGGGTCTGGGCCCGTATGCAGGAGTCAGTGTTAGCGGGGTTTGGTGTTACAGCCTATTACCGATTAGCTATCGCCGATGTCAGGAACTGTGTCAAGTCGTATGCAGGAGCGCTTAACACTAACATTTTAGCTAAACGTGAAATTATTTATAGATTTGGGAAATCCCTCTGCGTCTGTACCCATATCTGAGGCTTAAATCTATTCAATGCGACCATATTTAACAGAATTAGATACGCAACAAGTGAAATTTATTCAAATTAACCCTAAATTCGAACCCCCCTTAAGGCTACCGGCGCATTGGCGGCGATATTACTAGTTATATTTTCGAATCGACGAACGTAATGTAAACAAATCGCCGCCGCCGCCAGTATGGAACGCAGCGGCGGCGGCGATTTGTTTACTTTACGTTCGTCGATTCGAAAATATAAGTATTAATATCTCCGCCGTTACGGCGGCAGCGTTAATATTGCTTCGAATTTAGGGTTAAATTGATAAAATTTCACTTATTGCGTATGTAATTCTGTTAAATATGACAGCATTGAATAGATTTGGGCCTAATAAACTCGGTAAACCTGATATTTTTTAGGGTTAAGGTAACACCGGTTAAGCCTTTGGTGTTAGGCCTAACACTGACTCGTGCATACCATTTTTTCGCCGCTAACCCGGAATTCCCGACAAACACCGTTTTGCCTCGCTAACACTGACTCCTGCATACGGCCCCAGGTCTGGTCTAGTCGGGTCAGGTCTGGTCTGGTCAGGTCTGGGCGTGTCTGGGCTGGGCTGGTCTGGTCTGGTCTGGTCTGGTCTGGTCTGGTCGGGTCTGGTCAGGTCTGGTCGGGTTTGGTCAGGTTGGGTCTGGTTGGGTTTGGTCAGGTTGGGTCTGGTCGGGTCTGGTTGGGTCTGGTTGGGTCTGGTCAAATGTGCAGTAGAGCGGCAGTAACGCAGCCCCTTAGACCCACTATGATTCATGACTAAAGCTGTTCGGGTCTGATCGGGTCTGGTCAGGTTTGGTCTGGTCGAGTCTGATCGGGTCAGGTTGGGTCGGGTCGGGTCGGGTCGGGTTGGGTCAGGTCGGGTCGGGTCAGGTCAGGTCGGGTCGGGTCGGATCGGGTCAGGTTGGGGCGGGTCGGGTCTGGGCAGGTCTGGTCTGGTCGGGTCTGGTTAGGTCTGGTTGGGTTTGGTCTAGTTGGGTCTGGTCAGGTTGGGTCTGGTCAGGTCTGGTCAAATGTGCAGTAGAGCGGCAGTAAAGCAGACCCACCATGATTCACGAGTAAAGCTGGTCTGATCGGGTCTGGTCTGGTTGGGTAGGGTCTGGTTTGGTCGGGTCTGGTCGAGTCGGGTCTGGTCAACTGCGCAGTAGGTCGGCACGCTGGTATGTGGCCACTTAGACTCACTTAGACTCACTTAGACTCACTTAGACTCACCATGATGCACCTTTAAAGCTGCACAGTCCGCTGCAAGCAGCACATTTTCAAAACCAAAACACCTACCGAGGTTAGATCCTACATATCCAACTTAGACACTGATGCACTTCTTTTTTTTCCACACAAGTGTTTATTCATCAGAACAAGTATAGTGTCAGCGCCGCAGCACTGGTCTTCCAGCCGTTTTACAAGCACTCTGGAATTTTACACATGGTCTGGGAGAGTATCCTGTGCTGTTTCTGCGCAGCACAGGAAACTTGTACAATGAGTGACTCCTGCTGCATTATGTGCAGCATCAGTCACTATTCTTGTCAGTCTCAGGTGACTACTTGACTATGTACTTAATATTGTAATCATTTCTCATTGCTACTGTGATTTTTTGGTTTATTATGTCTGTGTGTTGGGTTTGTAGTTTGCGGTTGTTTGGTGTTCTTGTTTTGTTTTTGCTTTATGTTGGTACTGAGTGTGTTCTGTTTCTGTATATGTGGGTGGTTAACAAGGTTCTGTATTTGGTTTGTATTGGTTTGTATTGGCAGGTGTCTGCCTTCGTTTTGTTTTGCTTTGCTTTGTTTTATTATGGAGGGGGTGAGGCCCCTGGTGGTGGTGGCGGGAGGTGCGGGGGCCAGAGCGGAAGGGGGGGGGGGGGGGGGCTACGTGTGCTGTGTATAACTCTTCACATTTTAGTTAAGATAATTCTAGAACTAGATCGATTTATATATATATATATATATATGTCAAGAGTTACTATTGCTTCAGTTGTTTGTTGTGAAAATATGAAAATTAAGTAGCATTAAACTTTTTTCAACTTTTTTCTTGTAAGACATGATCTTGTTTGCTTAACTATATTCACTCAAATCTTATTTGAATTGGTTGTGTATGTTAAAATGATGTTCTGGACGTGTTTTTGATTTCCATGTTAACACGAGTGATATTAACACATTGCCCAATTTGTATAAGATCAAAATCAAAAGGTGAAATAGCTTTATTTTCAACTCTGACATATGCACAACATGTAAACCTTCATATGAACATTTTTTTTAATTTATTTTTATTCTTTTATTGAGGCTGTATTTATACTGTCCATAACATGTAAGCCCGGCTACCCAGGCTCGTTTTCAATGCTGGCCAGCTGTAGTGTTGGCGTTGTCTTACCAGACAGTAGCTGCTGATAAGTTATCTGATTGCCTGCATTTCAGTAGCAGATAGATAGTTTTGTTGGTATGGTTAGTAGCCTATGTTAGTTTTTGGGGGATTTTCTTGGCATTGTATTTTTGTTCTATTCTTATTACTATGTCAGTTGTTTTCTTAAGGTTCTATGTTAGTGTTTTGGGGTTTTCTTGGGAAGAGTTTTCCACTTTTTCTACTTAATTCAATACTAGCCTATTTTATTTACATGTTCATAGGCTTGTACAAAATAGGTGGTTGAGTTATGTTTGTTTGGATTTCATTTGATTTATATTGTTGTTGGACATGTTATCCGGCTTTTATATTTCCGCTTTTCCCGCCCTGGGCTGTCCGGTTGGTGGGCCGTGACATAACATGGATTCTGTTATTATTTGGAATGTTTTCTACTATTGTTTGGAAGGTTTTTACTTCTGGGTATCATGCCATACTTTAATGCCAAGTTTCAGAGAGTGGTCTGAGAATGTTTAATCTTCCTCTTGCAAAGTAGTCGGCCTTATCCGTCTACAACGTTTAACTGTATATAAATATGCGAATATGTGATGTCAAACTGAGACACCGACTGACACGTAATACCCCTGTCACACTACGACGTAACGAGCCAACGTGAGCCTAACGTGACGATTTTTCGTCATTACGTTGCCGTACGTTGGGTTACGTTATGATGACGTCATAATGACGTTAGAGTGACGTCGAGCTCGTCATGTTACGTCGTGTTAGTGTCGTTCGTCAAGGTTTTGAACCTGTTCAAAACTTTCGACGTATCTCGAGTGACTGTTAACTTCGTTTCTATCATGACGTTTGTAGATTTCCTTCCGAAGTTTATAAGAAATGAGTTAGAGTCACATATGTCTCATCAGACGGACTGCCGGGGTGGGAGGAATGTGTTGGCAGGGTTTTGTAGTTACGGTCATGTTACGGTCACGTTAGGTACTGTTAAGGTCGCGTACGGTCCGTCTTCTAGGTTATGGTCACGTTACGGTCCGTTATGTCCACGTGACTGTTACGGGACGTTACGCTCAGTTACACTAACGCCAGCCCGTCGCCATTACCCCTCCCCCTAACGTTGTCACGTTAAGCTAAGTCACGCTTACACCTCTATACTTTCACGTTCGCTCAGTCCACGGAATTTGCATTTACGCCCTAGGTCGACGTAATATAATTATTTTCACGTTCTGCCTACGCTGACGTAGTCACGTCGTAGTGTGACAGGGCCATAGAGTCCAGTCACATACACATTAGTGGACGTAGTTGAGCATAGTGGAGGCTAACGTAGTTGGACGTAGTTGAGCATAGTGGAGGCTAACGTAGTTGAACGTAGTTGAACGTAGTTGAACGTACCAGCATCCATACTTCTCCTGTATGTTCAACTACGTTCAACTATGTTAGCCCCCACTAACTACATGAACTAACGTGTATGTGACTGGGCGTTTATATAGACACTGCCAGTAGCGCAAAGAATATGTGACTCCACCCACAGGGTCGATACATAAACAATTATTAAATGATACATAACTAGTCGGGCAGAGCCCTCCTTTCTCCTCCATACATCATATAGTAGACATGGTGGCTGAATTGGTATAGCGCAGGCTTCCCGTGCGGAAGGTCGCAAGTTTGAATGAATCCCAGCCGAGTCAAACTAATGACTTATAAAATTGATACTTGTTGCTACCCAGCCTGACACTTGGTATTAATAGGATAGGACAACGACTGGTTAGCACAGTATCAGGATAATGTGACTGTATGGGATATCGGGTCATGGTGCTGGCGGTCTGGTCTCCCAGTAGGGCAGCACTATAAAGGTCACCATGAGTGTGCACTGTCACAAATCCGTACCCGTACTGATATGGCCTTAGATTTTGCTATGATGTATACAACAACAACAAACAAACCATACATTACATAAACATAATACATTATGTGATGTATAAACATTATGTGAGTATCAAGGTGCTCTCCGTGTATTTATGTATATATGCTGCCAAACATATATTGACTGCCATAATTGACAGACATATTGATAATAATGATAGTCATTCAGTGCTGTCTGTCCAACCTGAACAAATGGACACATTTTGTTGGTGTGAAAACTGGTTCTCTGAGTCTACCACTGTCTACAAGAAAGGCATTGTGCCCTGCGACCATATTTTGCATTATGTCAACTGACTATTTTCTACCTTTGTGTTTTTGTTTCTTCAGGTGAGTTGTACCTGCCTACGACATGATACTATACACGACATGGTGTCTCGACCGGGTCATTCCTTGGTAAGTTAATAGTCTACTGTTAGCTGGTGGCATATAACCGCATTTTGTTCAACTTGAGCAAAGTGGCTTCAGGGAAAAAATAGGTGCAGTGTGTTGAATGAATCCCAGCCGAGTCAAACTAATGACTTATAAAATTGATACTTGTTGCTACCCAGCCTGACACTTGGTATTAATAGGATAGGACACGGACTGGTTAGCACAGTATCAGGATAATGTGACTGTATGGGATATCGCACTGAATGACTATCATTATTATCAATATGTCTGCAGTGTGTTTTTGCCCTGGCGGTCTGATAGGACGCTTTGCATGGTTGGTTGGTTGTTGGAGTTTTACATCCTGGCAATATTGAAGGTCATATCAGGACAGATACTGACTTGTGACAGTGCACACTCATGGTGACCTTATAGTGCTTCCCCACTGTGAAATCATGCCTCTGGCACCATGACCCAATATCCCACTCAGTCACATTATCCTGACACTGAGCTAACCAGTCCTTGCCCTAGCTTTTAATGCCGAGCGCCAGGCTATGAAGCAACAAGTATCAATTCTAAAGTCATTGGTTTGACCCTACCGGGAACCGAACTCCCGACCTTCCGCACACGAGGCTCACGCTCTACCGATTAGGCCACCGCGCCCGGTTCGCTTTGAATGGAGGTGGGTGTGTAGGTGCAGCCCATCTTATGCACATAAAAGACTAGATAAAAGATTCACCCGGTACTTGTAGTACACGGGTGAAGGACAACGTAGTGTAAATACGGGCGAAAATAGCTTTAGTATGGAACAGGAAGTAGAAACTGTGGTTCCATGATCAAATGGCTACATATATTGGCACAGATTTGGTGAAATGGGAGAGAATGCAAAAAGACAAGATGGCGGCCATAGAACGCAGTCGATTTCACTCTTAAATCGTATTAAACTAGCTATTTTATTATATTTTTCAACTCAAAGGTGGCGGGGAAATAATAAGACATATCTAAAGAATAATTGTTCCTTCTTAGATTGTGAAATTAGGCTCTCATTTCATTAACCCGCATTTTCGACCGTTTTTATATAGGGTTGGTATTCACCCCTGTACTGCGAGTACTGGGTGAATCCTTTATCTAATAAAAGACCAAACTACAACATTCTGACTCCTCACCGCACCTTTAGGGAACTCTCACCAGCTCATGTTGAGTGAGAGTCTATTTATAGCGCCTGCATCTCACAAGTCCATCCTGATATGACCTATTTATTACTAGGACGTAAAACCCCAACAAACTGTAACAAAGTGACATGTAATGGCACTGTCAGCTACATAATTGACGTCGGGGTTGTTGCACTTTGCACTCAAGCTGGAAAATAGACTTTGCTGACTGTTGATTGACAAGACTATTGTCAATAAAGGGCGCATTCCTTACACGCGGTATGCGGTATGCGAATGCGACAACAAATCGAAACGCCTTGAAGCCTATGGGCTACATTCCTTACATGCGGTATGCGGCATGCGGCATGCGGCATGCGAATGCGAATCTGAATGCATTTTCCGATCAGTCCATGTAGCGATCGGTGCGGCATGCGGTATGTGGCACGCAGGGTGCGAATAGAAACCTGAGTCTGATGTGTCCATTAGTTTAACACCAGGAGAGGCGACTGAGCATTACGGAACGGTCTCACACAGGGGTGAGGAGGGGAAAAATGCTACCAGATCCACAGAAATATGAATACTTATCTATAATTTGGCAATTATAACGAAAAGGATGGTCCTAACATGGCTCAGTTTAGCTTGCTCCGAGGGATGTTAGGACCGTCCCAGATTTTGTTGACCGAAAAGGACGGTCCTAACATGGCTCAGTTTAGGATGTTAGGACCGTCCCAATCGGGAGACTGACGGTTATGGGAAAGCTAAAAATGCTACCATATGCACAGAAATATGAATACTTATCTATAATTTGGTTATAATAAAGGTAGGAACCCCCATGTGACGTACAAAAAGGTACATAGATATAAATGCAATATTTGGTCATATACAGAGCAGTATGGAGAATAATTGTTTATTTTTATTTTTTAAATATAGCCAGTCGTGTGCCGCATACCGCATACCGCGTGTAAGGAATCATGCCATTCGCATACCGCATGCCGCATGCCGCATACCGCATACCGCGTGTAAGGAATGCCCGCTTTAGACTATATTGTCCAGTCCCCCCTTGCCTTGTCTTTGTGTATACTTACACATGTGTATGTATTGCAAATTACAGCCGTTAATAGCAGTGCGTAGTGATGTGACGCGATGGCATGTTTACTCACGTGACCCAAAGGGCCAACGTGACAAACAATTAATTACCCGCACACTGTCTACCACAGGAAGGGGCGTGTGGTGAGACATTTTATGACGTTTTTGTTTATTCAACCACCCGACCTCCTTCTCCTTTCTATTACCGTCCTGATATGATATTAGGTGTTGCCAGGACGTAAAACTCCAACAACCAACCTTTTCTAGCACACTCTTCTTGAAGCGTCTGTAAGTCTGGGTCTATGTGTGCGTAGGGCGGTTCAGTATGAGTACGGTGACCTTGACCTTAGCATTGGACTTAGTGGCCGAATCGGTAGAGCGCGGGCCTCCTGTGCGGGAGATCGGGAGTTCTATTCCCGGTCGAGTCAAACCAATGACTTACAAAATTGATACCTACTTGTCGCTTCCTAGCTTGGTGCTGGGCATTAATAGGATAGGGCAAGGACTGGTTAGCTCAGTGTCACGATAATGTGACTGAGTGGGATATCAGGTCATGGTGCGGGTGTCCTGATTTCCCAGTGGGGCAGCACTATAAAGCCACCATGAGTGTGCACTGTCACAAGTTGGTACCCGTCCTGATATGACCGTAGATGGTGGGACGACGTAAAACTCCAACAACCAACCAAGTGTATATCCATCCTGATTTGACCTCAGATGTTGCCAGGACGTAAAATTCCAACAACCTTGACCGTAGATCGCCAAGCGGTGGGTTTGTTGCGTTGTTGGTAATAACTAATATTGATGGGGTAGGGGAGGGGGATTAGTTAATAAAGCGGACACCAGGGGGCAGGGTGCCGCTCAGTGCCAAGTGCGGATATGCTAATGAGGCAGGCACCCATCAGTGTGCCTTAGTCTGGCACTGTGGTGAGGACGTTGGGCAAACCCAACCACGTGATGGCACCGCGTGTCACTGGCCACGAACCCATTATGTAGCAAGCAAAGGAAGGGTTTGATCGTACTGGGATCGTCAATTACTCCGTCGTACCGTAGTCATGGCTCCAGATGGGATGGCTGAATGAGTTGAGCGTTTGTCTCCCATTTTAGTAGATCGTCAGATTCGAATCCACGAACCTTCGTGTTGGTAGATCGTGGGATTCGAACACACAGGTCGAGTCAAACCATTGACTTAAAAATTGATACTTGTCGCTTCCTAGCCAGGCGCTCGGCATTATTAGGATAGGGCAAGGACTGGTTGGCTCAGTGTCAGGATAATGTGACCAATGGTATATCCCACTCAGGCCATGGTGCTAGCACAGTAGCAGCCTGATCTCCCAGTGGGGCAGCACTATAAAGTCGCCATAAATGTGCACTGTCGCAAGTCAGTGCCAGTCCTGATATTGCAAGGACATAAAACTCCAACAACCAACCAACCTGAATCTAAGAAAAGGTGGCTAGACTGGCCTCTCTTTGGCAGCCCCGGAACTACTTTCAACCTGCGCAGAGGTGTGGAGTGTTCAAAAATGTTAAAGCTGCGTAATCCGATGAAAACATCAACATTTCAAAACTAAAACACCTAACCTAGACATCTTGATCCTACATGTCCAACTTAAAGTTTGCCAGACAGACACCGATGTTGTAAGGATAGTGAGGGCCGTAGGGATTGGTGAGAGGATTGGAAGGATCGGCAGGTGATTGGCGAGGAGTTTGGATTGAGCGCTTGGTACATGTCTCTAGCATGTGGCCGAATTGGTACTAATGGTAAAGTGTGGGCCTCACGTGTGGGAGATCGCAAGTTTGGTTCCGGGTCGAGTCAAACCAATGACTTATAAAAATGATACCTGCCGCTTCCTAGCCTAGCTTTTGGCATTAATAGGATCGGGCAAGGACTTGTTAGCTCAGCATCAGGATAATGTGACTGATTAATATGATCGAGGAAGGACTGGTTAGCTCAGTATCAGGATAATGTGACTGATTTGTAGGATCAAGCATGGACTGGTTAGCTCAGTGTCAGGATAATGTGACTGATTTATAGGATCAAGCATGGACTGGTTAGCTCAGTATCAGGATAATGTGACTGATTTATAGGATCAAGCATGGACTGGTTAGCTCAGTTGCATTAAAGTATATGTTTTATTATATTGTTCAACTCAAAAGTAGCGGGTAAATATGAAGACATGTACAAAGAATAAATGTTGCTTCTTAGATTGTGAAATTAGGCTCTCATTTCATTAACCCGCTTTTTCGACCGTTTTTATATAAGGCTGGTATTCACCCGTGTACTGCGAGTACCGGGTGAATCCTTTATCTAGTTGGCTCAGTGTCAGGCTAATGTGACTGAGTGGGATATCAGGTCATGGTGCTGGTGGCCTGGTCTCCCAGTGGGGTAGCACTATAAAGTCGCCATGAGTGTGCACTGTCACAAGTCAGTACCCGTCCTAATATGACCTTAGAAGTTGCTAGGACGTAAAACAACAAACAAACAACAATCTAAGGTCATATCAGGACGAGTACCGACTTATGACAGTGCAAGCTCATGGCGACTTTATAGTGCTGTCCCACTGGGAGACCAAGCCGCCAGCACCATGAGCTGATATCCTACTCACTGACATTATCCTGACAGCCGGTGCCGGTGGTCTGGTCTCCCAGTGAAGCAGCACTATAAAGTCGCGATGAGTGTGCATTGTCACAAGTCGGTACCCATTCCTGATCTGACATTAGATGTGGCTGGGATGTAAAACCCCAACGGACTGCAACTACGAACCTCAGACTGAAAGCAACGTTGGGAGCCCTTTGCCAAAGGCACGTGACATATTCTCGACCCGCATCGTGGTACGAGGCTATTTGTGACATATTTCTACAAAGTAGGCTCGTTCCAAAGAATGCCTCTCATTAACACAAACTGGAAACGAGAATTGTGATGTAAGTGAGAAACTGTATGTAAACAGAGTTATTGTTACTACATTCGTTCTTTACAGCAGGGGGAAATTTCAATCGCAGACAATTCTGTGTTTTTAAAGAAAATTCCATAACCATGCAATCCCATGTATGTTTGTTATTGTTTTACGTCCTAGTAACATCTAAGATCATATCAGGACGGGTATTATCAGGACAGTGCACACTCATGGCAAGCTTATAGTGCTGCCCCACTGGGAAACCAGGCCGCTGACATCCGATATCCCACTCAGTGACATTATCCTGACACTGAGCTAACCAGTCCTTATCCTATCCTATTAACGCTGAGTGCCAGGCTAGGAAGTGACAAGTATCAATTTTATAAGTCATCGGTTTGACTTGGCCAGGAACCAAACTCCCTACCAGCACACGAGGCCCACGCTCTACCGATTCGGCCACTTGTGTCGCAGTTTAAAACGGCAAAGTCGAATGGCAAGCCTGAAATCTTGTCTGAATGTCTGGCTTGCTTTTGTCTGTGGAGCAGCTCAAGTAAGGATTCCTTCAGGAATCATGGTAGTGAATAGTTTATGCTTGATAGTAGATATTATCCTCTGCACTAACCAGTTAACAAGCAATTAACAAGCTATTAAACATGGGTACAATCTCAATCAGGCAGAAATGCATGCGCATGCGCATTGTGAAAAGCCTCGTTTTAAACCGGGTACCCTTTTTAAACTGCGACACCGGAATAGAAGTGACCTGCCACTGCCCAGCTGGGTCACCTGTAACTTCCGGTGGGTCAGTGGCTACCAGCAATGGGGGGGTGGTGGGGGGGAAGGGGTACCCTCACTAAAGGCCCTGTCACACTACAACGTTTCCCCCGGCGCGCCACCAACGCGCAAGATATTTGCTAGGGCTCGAGACACGTCCAACTTTTCGGCGTTGTGGGAGAAAGTTCGACGGGTGGCAGCGTGCTAGTGGCGTGTTGGTGGGCACGTCCGTAATGCTCCCTCCAACCCGTCGGCGAACGTCGGGGCACGCCGAAAGTTTTGTGCAAGCACAAAACGATCAGCGCGACCCGACGCGCCCCGACATGTCCATTCACACATTGCTATCACTCAACGTGTACCGATGTGTACCGATGCACCGTTAGCGCGCCAGTAACGCGCGCGTAATGCTTCCCGATGCGTGCCGACGTTTCGCCCCAAAAGGCAATACGTCGGCGCGCGTTGGTGAGAAACGTCGTAATGTGACAGGGCCTTAAGTTATTGTAGCTTGACTCCGGTCCAACGTTGCCTGGGGGCAATCTTACACAAGGGGCAAATATACACAGAGGGCAATGCCATACCTTTACGCCGTGACTGGCCCGGTGTGGTTGATGGGTGCGGATCCGGCCGCCCGGCCCACCCCGCCGCCCGGCCCCGTGACGGGACGGGACCACACAGCCGATCCCGGCTAATTGGCCGTTAATTGGCGGAGAGGTCGCCGTTGATTACGACCAGGATGTCCCCCATTCCACCAGACAGCCCCACGACGGCCCGGCGCACCAAGTCCTCGCCGAGCTAACGGCAGCAGGGCCGGCATTACCGTGATCCGCCCACGTGGTGTTTGGTTCACTGCATCTTCTGTATCTTCTGCATTTTCTGCATCATCTGCATCTTCTGCATCTTCTGCATTAACACTTGGTACTGACCACTCACTCCCCGCGCACACACATATACACAGGTGAAGCACACAGACAGGTGAAACACACGGACAGGTGAAACACGCGGACAGGTGAAACACACGGACAGGTCAAACACACGGACAAGTCAAACACACGGACAGGTCAAGCACACGGGCAGGTCAAGCACACGGACAGGTCAAACACACGGACAGGTCAAGCACACGGACAGGTCAAACACACGGAAAGGTCAAACACACATACAGGTCAAGCACACGGACAGGGCAAGCACACAGACAGGTCAAGCACACATACAGGTCAAGCACACATACAGGTCAAGCACACAGACAGGTCAAGCACACGGACAGGTCAAACACACGGACAGGTCAAACACATGGACAGGTCAAACACATGGACAGGTCAAGCACACGGACAGGGCAAGCACACAGACAGGTCAAGCACACATACAGGTCAAGCACACAGACAGGTCAAGCACATGGACAGATCAAGCACACGGACAGGTCAAACACACGGAAAGGTCAAGCACACAGACAGGTCTAGATAAAAGATTCACCCCGTACTTCCAGTACAGGGGTGAACGACAACGTAGTCTAAATACGGGCGAAAATAGCTTTAGTATGGAACATGAAGTAGAAACTGTGGTTCCATGATCAAATGGCTACATATATTGGCACAGATTTGGTGAAATGGGAGAGAATGCAAAAATCCAAGATGGCGGCCATAGAACACCATCGATTTCAATTTTAAATCGTATTAAACTAGCTATTTTATTATATTTTTCAACTCAAAGGTAGCGGGTAAATATGAAGACATCTACAAAGAATAAATGTTTCTTCTTAGATTGTGAAATTAGGCTCTCATAAAGACTCAGTTCATTAGCCCAATTTTTCGACCGTTTTTATATAAGGCTGGTCCTCACCCCTGTACTGGAAGTATGGGGTGAATCTTTTATCTAAGACAGGTCAAGCACACAGACAGGTCAAGCAAACAGACAGGTCACATACATACAGCTCACACTCATATAGAGGTCATACACATATACAGCTCACACACATACAGGTCAAATACACATACAGCTCACACACAGCTCACACATACAGCTCACACACATATAGCTCTCACACATACAGCTCACACACATATAGCTCACACACATACAGCTCACACACATACAGCTCACACACATATAACTCACACACATGCAGGTCACACATACAGGTCAAACAGCTCACACACCTACAGCTCACACACATACAGCTCACACACATACAGCCCTCCTCATTACTACATACCCAGCACAGACATCCAGCCCTCACCACTACACACACACACACACCCAGCACACACACTCATCCAACCCTCCCCACGACACACAACCACCACACACATGACCCCACCACCACCACCACCACCAAATTATGGAATGCGCTAGGTAGGTCATTGTGACCGAGTTTACAGCGCATGCTATTTAAGTTATGCGCGTTTAAAAACAGATTCAAAAGAAATCAAATGTCTTCGATCTTTTCAAGTTAACGGGTTAGCGGGCAGGGTTTATGTGGGGTTGGGGTTTAAAGGTTTTATTAACGCATTTTTTATATTTATTCAGTGTGTGAGAGGCAGAGAGAGGCGGAGAGAGGCGGAGAGAGAGAGCAGAGATGCTGTTTTTTGGGTTTTGCATCCTGGCAACATCTAAGGTCATATCAGGATGGGTACCGACTTGTGACAGGGCGCACTTTGTAGCGGCTTTATAGTGCTGCCCCACTTTGTAAGTCATTGGTTTGACTCAACCGGGTTTCGAACTCCTGAACTTCCGCACAGAAAGCCTGCGAGAGGCAGAGAGAGGAAGAGAGATGTGAAGTGGCGTTTGGCGCAAACAGACAGGTCGTAGCTCTCTGTACAGGGGAACTAAGTAAGTAATAATAATAGTATAATTTAATCAAGTACCCTACTGTGCGGTGTACAATTAAACCATAATACCAGGTATTTACTACTTGTTTGCAAAAAGTGAAAGATTAACCAGGAAAAAATAACCAAAACAGGTGAGTTTTGAGGACATATTACAATTTTTCAAGCGATGCTGCTTTTATGGCCTTCTCTGTCAACCTTTTCCGTAAAGTATGGAAAAGTTTGCCATAAATAACTTCATAGCCAGTTAGCAGAATTTTGAACTCAATACAGTATAACCCCGTTAAACCAAGCTCGGTTAAACCAAACGATCGGTTAATTAAAACTTTTTTCGGCGGCCTGGCAAAATACTACCATTTATCAGATAAAAAAGTTGGTTAAACCAAAGTCGGTTAATCCAAATTATCGGTTAATCCAAACAAAATTGTCGGACCCCAGGCCACTTCTGGTATGGTTAAACCAAACTTTCATGTTCTTAGAAGGTCATCTGAGACCCCACCGACTATTTTATATGATAAATGGTAGTATTTTGCCAGGCTGCCGAAAAACGTTTGGATTAACCAATCATTTGGTTTAACCAAGCTTGGTTTGACGGGGTTATACTGTATATACATAAAAAACAATAATCAAAGTGTCCACATACATTGTATATTACATTCATAATGCACCCACGTTTTTGCCAAAGCCAAGTCAAAGTCAAAGCCAAAGCTTGGTTAAACCCATGATCGGTTAATCCATACAAATTTCTAGGCTCCCTTCAAGTTTGGTTTAACAGGGTTATACTGTATACTGTTTTACTGCCCGTTAACGCAATTTGTGAAGAACTTGCCTGTCATGATCATATTTTTTTAGTTTTTATTACTATGCGAGGAGTACTGTTCTGAATTCACTGAAGGCGATTGATGTTATTATATTCAGATATTATCATTTATGTTCAGATACAATAGTTTCCCCTCTTCCTCAACTGCTATTTAAGCCTCGTCCACTACGCCAACGCACGAGATAATTTTGGCATCTTTCTCTGAGTTGCTACATTGGAACATTCAATGTTTCCTACTATTTGTGACATATGACGCGGTGGCCGAATCAGTAGAGCGCAGTCTTCGTGTGCGGAAGGTCAGGAGTTTGAACCCCGGTCGAGTCAAACCAATGACTTACAAAATTGATACTCATCACCTCCTAGCCTCCCGCTTGGCATTAATAGGATAGGGCAAACACTGGTTAGCTCAATATCAGGATAATGTGACTGAGTGTCATATGAGGTCATGGTGTAGGCAACCTAATTTCCCAGTGTGCCAGCACTATAAACTCGCAATGAGTGCACACTGTCACAAGTCGGTACCTGTCCTGATATGACCTTAAATGTTGCCAGGACGCAAAACTCCAACGACCAGCCAACCTAGTATTGGTGTGTGCACAGTGACGGGGTTGAGTAGGGTGGGGTGAGGAGGGGAGGCACTACGAAGTGTCTGGTCGGGAATGAAGTGTGGTAAGCCATGAAGGAGTATAATAACATGCTGAAGGTCACTACATCATTATGATGAAGGTCACATGTCTGCCTGCCTCTGTGTGACTGTGCACCCTCATCACATCCCAAGGGAGACACACACACACACACTCACCGCACAAACATACTCACACATACTCACATGCGTGCCACGCCCCTCCCTTTACACCCCCATCACACGAAACTAGTTCTCTAAACGTCTGACCACGTTCTAAAACAGGCTGTGGTCAGGGTAGAACGTGGCTGCAAGAAAATTTTAGGCATGCTCAAAGTTCTGGAGCTCCATTCCGTTCTAGCTTGTCCATTCCCTTCGTAAAAAGACCTTAAAAATTTGCTACTACTTCCATTCTGTTCGCACACAGTTTGAGTCTGTTCAGCAACATTTTCAAGAACGTAGTGAGAACTAGTTTGGTGTGATGGAGGTATTACGTACATAACTTTTGCATGGCATCAATGAGAAATGCGATGGTCTTTTGCTTGTTTCTTGTTTTACGTCCGAGCCAAATCGAAGGTCATATAAGGATGGGCACCTACTCGTGACAGTGCACACTTATAGTGACTTTATAGTGCTACTCCACAGGGAGACCAGGTCGATGACACCCATGACCTGATATTGCACAGTCACCTTATCCTGGCACTGTGCAAACCAGCTCTTGTCCTATCCTATTAATGATGAGTGCCAGACGAGGTAGCGACAAGTATCAATTTTATAAGTAATTGGTTTGACTCGGCTGGGATTCGGACTCCCGGCCTTCCGCACGGGAAGCCTGCGCTTTGCCGATTTGGCCATCGTGTCCGGTATGTGGTAAATCTACAGGTTTATTGACTAGGCCATAAACTGGTGTGTACATATATAAACTAGCGTGTGTCTGTGTGTGTGTGTCTATATATATATATATATAACCGTTCTGATATGACCTTAGATGTTGCTAGGACGTAAAACAACAACAAAACAAAAAATTTATATATAATGATCAAAGCACGAAGACTGATCAAAACTACTGTCACCAGTAATCGATGATCAAAACAAGAACAGTGATCAAAACTAGCATTCCCAGTAATCAATGGTAGTTTGATCAGAACATGACCAGTAATCATACTACCATTAACAGTAATCAATGCTCAAAACATAAACAGCGATCGAAACTACCATTATCAATAATCAGTGATCAAAACATAAACAGTCATCCAACTACCATTAGCAATAATCAATGGTCAAAACATAAACCGCGATCAGAACTATCATTAAAAATAATCAATGATCAGTACATGACCAGTCATCAAACTACCAATAGCAATAATCAATGGTAAAAACATGAACGTCTACTGTTAACAACAATCAATGGTACATGTTGGATAGCAACATGGTTAATTTGCGCACGACACGGGGACGGATTAAGCCGCTCCCCTCCCCCTCCCCCAACATGCCAAACTCCTCTGCCACCCCGCTTCCACACCCCCTCCCCCTACACCGCCTCTCACCCACTCCCCCCCCCCCCCCTCTGTCATCTCCCCTCCCAGCTTTCACACCCTCCACGGCTCCGAACCCCTCCCGGCGCTCCCCCCCCCCCCTTCTCTCGCCCCCCGCACACACCAAGGAATCGAACCCCAAACCCCCTTTCCAGCCTCGCGAGAACCGCTCACGTCTCGCGAGACCGCTTTCACACCCTCCCGAGACCTTGCCTCCAGAAGGATAAAAGGAGCCTCCCTCCACGGTTCTAGCCACTCTCCTCACGCCGGACCAGCCACCACCACGTACTCGGCCACCCACCCACACCTACAATTAATACATGTAAGGTTGAGAGGCCCTGATTCACTGCAACTTCCTGGATTGAACTCTTAACTGACCCACAGCTGACTCCATTACAACCTCGGGAACTACCATACCTGACCTCAAAACCTGACGCCGCACATGTAACCAACTTACTCATTTGCACCTTGTACTGTTATCTAGCATAAGAATAGTTAGCCTTACTTTGCTTCTCAGACGTTGATTACCACTTGATCTGTACATAGCCACTGACTGTCTTGTATGTTACTTGTTGCCGCGGTCGCTGAATAAATTCCGCTTTATACCCAGTTCCCTTGTCGTGTCGTAAATTATCACAACATGAGTTCCAGGCTAAGAGCACTCGCATATTCTACAGAAAAGGTTTATTATAATTTCATACCAAATTGAATACAACGCATTCAATGAATAATCATGATTTTCAAAAACAGAAATGCCATAGCTCTGTGAACATCAAAATAAACAAAGGAAACATTTGCAGTCACAAATCTAGATATAACTAGTTTTAAACCGAGATTTCTATTCATCTAGATTCATAAATATCTCAAACCAAATGAAATAAAATGTCAATTCTATCACCAAGAACCTTACTGCTGAACCATACTCATTCTTTATTCTTCATATGAACTATCATAAATAATAAAATAGACAAGAAAGAAAGACAATCTTACCATCAAAGTGACACTGATTGTAGATCTAAATATAGACTTGTCTAAATCTAAATATAGACATCATATGTACAGAGAGAAACTTGCTGCACAGTCATGGCTTTAGTGAGCTTGCACTGCGTGGAAGTCACTTCCTTTGTTTAAATGTGTTTTTTTAATTGATATTTCTATTCTATCTTCTAATGCAGGGTCCGTAATGGGCCTTGAAAGTCTTGAAAAGTCTTGGACTTCATGTCAAGGCCATGAAAAGCCTTGAATTTAATCTATTTTGGGTAATTAGTCTAGAAAAGCCTTGAAATTGAATTCCATTAAACTTTCCCACTGATCTAAATTAATCCGAAATTCAGACTAAGTCCAAATCAAAATAGTGTTGAATTCCTATCAAAAACAGCCTTGATATGGCCTTGAAATAGCCTTGAATTCCATATCTTCACATGTGTACGGACCCTGCTAATGGTTTTCTGCTTGCTTCTGTGGTGTTTACTGCTATCTGGTGCATTAATTCTGAAGCCGGCCACATTTCATTAGTTCTTGTTACTGCCGTCAGAGGGTGGGTTAGTGTGGGAAATATTCCAGTAATTAATTAAATAATTAATTAACTAACTAGATTTCGGTGGAAGGGGATCATTGGTTATTCGTTCAAACAAAAAGTTATATTGTACACACATTTATTTTCAAGAAAACAAAATAACGGAGTAAGAGTAAGTGAAAACTGGAGAACAAGTATAAGCAAGTGACAGTGCGAGTGTCACACTTGGCGAAAGCAAACAAGCAAAAGAGCGTGAAAGAAAGTGTGAGCGAATAAGAGCGGACAAGAGACTGAACGAGGGAGAGGGAGAATGAATAACATTAAATGAAAGCGAGTGAGGCTAAAGGCTGACCAGATGGGCAAGAGTGAACGCAAGGGTGAGAGCAAGTGTGAGCAAGTGTGAGCAAGTGAGAGCAAGTGTGAACAAGTGAGAGCAAGTGAGAGCAAGTGAGAGCAAGTGTGCGCTAGAGTGAGGGTGAGTATGAGACTGAGAGAGCTAGAGTGAGAGTGCGTGAGTGAGAGGAAGAGTGCGCGAGTGAGAGCAAGTGAGCAAGTGTGCGCAAGTGCACGTGAGAGTGAGGGTGAGCATGAGACTGAGACTGCTAGAGGGAGAGTGAGTGAGTGAGAGGAAGAGTGAGCGAGTGAGAGGAACTGAACAAGTGTGCGCAAGTGTACGCGAGAGTGAGGGTGAGCACGAGAGCCAGAGAGTGAGCAAGAGCGAATGAGGGCAAGATGTAGTTAGCTAAGGCAAGTGAGTGATTGTTTTTTGTGCTTTTGTTTTGTGTGTGTGTGTGTGTGTGTGCGTGCGTGCGTGCGTGCGTGCACGCGCGTGTGTGTGAGTGTGTGTGTGTGGTTTTTGCTGTTTTTGTGTATGTTTTTTTTTAGGGTTGGAGGAACACGATCGAAAATGGAAATGCATCTAATTCAATTTAGGAAGAGGCATTTTGTATCAGCGGATCTCCGCTGCTGGCCGGTGGCGGCTGACCCTGATGGCCGCTAGATGGCGCGCTTGTCTCCGGCGGTTATTGCCCAATAGGGCAGGGCCTGTTGCGAAATTTCAGGCGGGCTGGGGGCTCCACCATGAATCATCGCTGATGCCTCAATGATGGTGCCGCCATGTCATGGCAGGTGGGGGTGGGGAGGGGGGGGAGGGGGACACTGGTGACTCAGTGGTCAGTCGTGGGTGGGTGGGGGGGGGGGGGCACTCGGAGAGACGCGCGACACAAACTGTCAACAAACTGACCACCCGACTGGCTGACGCCCACGTGACCATGATTGGGGGGGGGGGGACGCTGACAGGTCTGTGACCGGAACCGGAAGTCACCCACTTTCCCTCCATGAGCTCACGGGAATCTCCTTATTGCGCAGCCACTGTGCACGCGTGTGTTGGTCGGTTCCTAGTGTGTGTGTGTATGTGTATGTATGTATGTATGTATGTATGTATGTATGTATGTATGTATGTATGTATGTATGTATGTATGTATGTATGTATGTATGTATGTATGTATGTATGTATGTATGTACGTACGTACGTACGTACGTACGCACGCACGCACGCACGCACGCACGCACGCACGCACGCACGTATGTATGTATGTATGTACGCACGTACGTACGTACGTACGCATGCACATACATACATATGTATGTGTGTATGTATGCATGCGTACGTATGTATGCATACATACACATACATACACCAACACATACATACACCAACACATACATACACACACATGCATGCATGCATGCATGCATGTATGTATGTATGTATGATTGGATGTGTGATTGGATGTATGTGTATATGTATGTTCATGTGTGTATGTCTGTGTGTATGTATGTGTTGGTGTGTTTATGTAAGGAGCGGGACGTAGCTCAAGCAGTAGAGTGTCCACCTGTGAAGGTATCGGTCATCGGATCGATTCTGCTCAGTGGACACATTTGCAGTTTAGGCTATTTTCGTTTCAACCAGTGGCCCACAACTGGTTCATCAAAGGATGTGGTATCTGCTGTCCTGTCTGTGGGAAAGTGCATATTAAAGACCCCTTGCTATTTATCGGAAAGAGTAGCCTATGTTTCAACAGGGGGTTTCCTCCAAAGAAATATGTCAGAATGACCATATCGTAGAGTTTTACAATGTGACGTCCAATAGCCGATGATAAAAATCTATGTTCTCTAGAGGCGTCATTAAATAAAACCAAACGTTCTGCATGTGTATGTTTGTATGTGTATATGTATGTATGTATGTGTATGTGTATGTGGACATATGTATGTATGTGTATATGTATGTGTGTACATATGTGTGATTGGATGTATGTGTATATGTATATACATCTTTGTATATATGTGTGTATGTATGTGTATGTGTGCAGTAAAGCCTCTCTAACCAACCACCTCCACAGATCGACCACTCCCCTATATCGATCGCTTTATTTGGGTCCCAACAATACCATTGTAACTTTATTATAACTCAATATGTATGATTGGATGTATGTGTATATGTATATGAAACTGTCTCAAAAGGTGCTAAGCAATATGGGAGAAAACTTTGTCCATTGTAACGATCAACATACTATCTGCCTATGCATTTATTTGCTCAGGATAAACTGATTTGTTTTTTACATGGTGTTTCATAACCCCAATAAAATACATATTGATTTGAAACAAATGTCCTTGCGTTTTCAGTGAACCGTTTCTGTGCTGTTTTGTGTCAATCGTTACAATGGGGGGGGGGGGGGGGGGGGGGGGGGGGGGGAAAGAAGAGTTATCACCTTTTGAGACAGGCTCATATACATGTTTTTATGTATGTGTGTATGTATGTGTATGTGTAGAGTAAACAAACTGAAGCCTCTCTAACTGACCACCTCCACAGATCAACCACTCCCCTATATTGATCGCTTTATTTGGGTCCCAACAATACCATTGTAACTATATAATAACTCCCTAAACCGACCACCTCCCTAAATGTACCACTTAAAGTCTGTCCCAGGGTCAGTCGATTTAGAGAGGTTTTACTGTATATGTATGTACATGTGTGTATACATGTGTATGTATGTGTATATGCATGTGTGTGTATGTGTGTATATGTATGTGTATGTGTGTGTATGTATGTATGTACCCTCCACCTGAGGCTCACATTCACCACAATGGTACATGGCTCCAAAAGAGAGATACAGTAATACCCTACAACAGACAACACTGCCAGCAGACCAATGTGGTCTATGACTTCAAAATTGATACTGATTGCTTCCTATCCAGACACTTGGCATTAATCGGATAGGAAAGGGCTGATTGGCTCAGTGTCAGGATAATGTGGCTGAGTGGGATATCACTTATCTTTTCTTGTTATATCATTATCTTATTATACATGGCCTGGTCTCCCAGTGGGGGAGCACTATGAAGTTGCCATGAGTGCGCACTGTCACAAGTCTGTACCCGTCGTGATATGACCTTAGATGTTGCCAGGACGTAAAACTCCAACAACCAACCAACCCGAGACGAGAGGACGCCTGTAGCCTGTCATGGTGGTCTACAGGCCTAATTATCTATCGTATGAATACACCAATATACATCGGTGACCTCTGACCCCTTGACCCAAACTCCCCAAAGCAACGTGTGGGTGGATGTGTGGGAAGGGGTGGGGACGGTATGTAGGTGCCTGGAACCTGTTTTGTTAACATTTCATCAATTTTTGGATCTGCATTTTAATATGTATCAACATCGTAAAGAGAGGGCAAGTACTCTGAATTCGGATAGGTTTGTTTTTCTTCACCCAAAATATCTTCCCAAATACAAATAAATTTATACAATTTTTGGGAGCTCATCGGGTTCGAACCCTGTCCGAGTCAAACCAGTGACATAAAAAATTGATACTTTTTGCAACCTAGCCTGGCATTCGGCATTACTGGGATATCGAGTAAGGTGTAGTGGAATGAGGAAGACGAATTGTACAAAAATAACTAAACAAAACACGCAAAAATCCAAACGTTTGTTTTATTTAAGGACGCCTCTAGAGCACATGGATGTTTATCAGTGGCTATTGGACATCAAACATTTGGCCATTCTGACACATTTCTTTGGAGGAAACTTGCTGCCGCCACATAGGCTACTCTTTCCGAACAGCAGCAAGGGGTCTTATATGCTCTTTGCCACACACAGGACAGAACATACCATGTGGACCACTGGTTGGAACGGAAAATAACCCAAACTGCAAATGTGTCCACTGAGCAGGATCGATCGCATAACCCACACCTACACAGCTGGACACGCTCCTGTGTGAGCTCCGGGGAAAAAATCAAAATATTTAAAAAATCCAATATTACATGTAAACACCAGACGGGGTGGCCGAATGAGTAGAGTGTCTGTCTCCTGTTTTGGGAGATACGGGGATCCGAACCCATAAGTTTGTTGGTTCGAATCCTGGTCGAGTCAAACCAATGGCTTAAAAATTGATACTTGTTGCTTCCTAGCCTGGTGCTCGACATTATTAGGATAGGGCAAGGATTGGTTGGCTCAGTGTCAGGATAATGTGACTGAGTGGGATATCAGGTCATGGTGCTGGCAGCCTGGTTTCCCACAGTGGGGCAGCACTATAAAGTTGCCATGAGTGTGCACTGTCACAAGTCGGTACCCGTCCTGATATGCCCTTAGATGTTGCTAGGACGTAAAACAACAACAAACACACAACACATGGCATCAGTTCATGATAATGTTGCTTGTAAGATTGTTTTGTAGTATTCTCTTTATTGATCGTTTATTTACCCTGTCCATAACATATAAGTTCATGATTGAACTTGTTTTCAATGCTGAACGGCTTTGGTTATTAGTTTGTGGTTTATTGTCTTGTAATAGGTTTGTTAGTTGTTTGGATTTAGACATGGTTGTCATACACTCATAATTTTAAAATTAATTGTGCTAGATTTTACCCTATATATCCAACTTAGATACAAGTGTACTTATTAAAATATGTATGCTGCAGAATAGTCAATTAGTGTAATGAAGCCTCTAGAATGTCTAGAATGTTGATGCTGGGTGGAATGTGGGCTGAAGAGTGGGGCAGGGGAGGTGTGGTAGGAGTGGTTGCGGTAGTGGCGGTGATAGGAGTGGTTGCAGTAGTGGTGGTGATAGGAGTGGCAGAAAGAGTGTTGTTGTTGGTGGTGATTGGAGTGATTGTGGTAGTGGTGGTGATAGGAGTGATTGTGGTAGTGTTGGTGATAGGAGTGGTTGTGGTAGTGGTGATATGAGTGATTGTGGTAGTGGTGGTGATAGGAGTGGTTGTGGTGGAGTTAGGAGTGGTTGTGGTGGTGATAGTAGCGGTTGTGGTAGTGTTGGTGATAGGAGTGATTGTGCTAGTGGTGATATGAGTGATTGTGGTAGTGGTGGTAATAGGAGTGGTTGTAGTGGTGATAGGAGTGGATGTGGTGGTGATAGGACTGGCTGTGGTAGTGGTGGTGATGATAGGAGTGGTGGTGGTGATAGTAGCGGTTGCGGTTGTGGTGGTGATAGGAGTGCTGGTAGTTTTGGTGGTGATAGGAGTGGTTGTGCTAATGGCGGTGGTAGTGGTGATAGGAGTGGTTGGGGTAGTGTTGGTGGTAGGAGTGGTTGTGGTGATAGGAGTGGTTGCAGTAGTGATAAGAACATACCATGTGGATCACTGATAGGAGTGGTTGCAGTATTGGTGGTGATAGGAGTGGTTGTGGTGGTGTTGGTGATAGGGGTGGTTGTGGTAGTGTTGGTGATAGAAGTGGTTGTGGTGGTGGCAATGGTGGTGATAAGAGTGGTGATTATAGGAGTGGTTGTGGTGGTGGTAATACTAATAGTGCTGATAGGATTGGTGGTGGTGATAGGAGTGGTTGTGGTGGTGGCAATAGTGGTGATAGCAGTGGTTGTGGTAGTAGTGATAGGAGTGGTTGTGGTGGTGGTAATACTAATAGTGCTGATGGGATTGGTGGTGGTGATAGGAGTGGTTGTGGTAGTGGTGGTGATAGGAGTGGTTGTGGTGGTGGTGAGAGGAGTGGTTGTGGTAGTGGTGGTGATAGGAGTGGTTGTGGTGGTGGTGATAGGAGTTGTTGTGGTGGTGGCAGTGTGTCAGGTGTGCGTGTGTATGAGAGGGTGTATCTGATGGGTACAACCAGGGGCACACCTGTGCGGCTAGATCACAGCTGTGTCACCTCTTGACCAGGCACGAGGCAGCTCGCACCGGGCGCCACCCATCCCGGCGTGTATGTGCGTGTGTGTGTGTGTGTATGTGCGTGTGTGTGTGTTAAATGTGTGAGATGGGGAGGGGTGCATGAACTTGTATATGTGTGTGTAGGCCCGGTGTCTGGGGGGGGGGGGGGGGTGTACGTAAAGTGTATATATGTGTGTGTGTGCATGAAGTCGTACATGTGTGGGTGTAGGCCAGGTGTGGGTGGGGTGGAGGTGTACCTGAAGTTGTATCCATGTGTGTGGGTGCATGAAGTCGTATACTATATGTGTCGGTGTAGTCCCGGTGTATGTGGGGGGGGGGGGGTGTACATGAAGTTGTATATATATATTTATATATGTGGGGGGGGGGGGTGTACATGAAGTTGTACAGATGTGTGTAGGCCCGGTGTGTGTGTGTGTGTGTGTGTGTGGAGCCTGCCTCCCTGCCTGCCTCCCTGCCTCCCTGTTCCTAGCCTGCCTTGGCCTCGCTTCGTTTCCTGCCTGTGCCTGCTGCCTGCCCTGCCTGCCTGCCTGCCTGCTTCCCTGTCCGTCCCCATTGGCTCTCCCTTCCTGCCTCATGCCCTGCCTGCCTCGCCTGCCCCCTGCCTTCCCTTCCCTGCCTGCCTCCCTGGCCCTGCCTGCCCGCCTGCCTGTCGCCTGCCCGCCTGCCTGCCTGCCCTTCCCTGCCTGCCTGCCCTGCCTGCTGCTGCCTGCCCTCCCGCCTCCGCTGCCTGCCTCCTGCCTTCCCTGCCCCTGCCTCCCTGCCTGCCTCCCTTGCCTGCCTGCCTCCTGCCTCCCTGCCTGCCTCCCTGCCGCTCCCTGCCTCCCTGCCTCCCTGCCTCCCTGCCTGTCCCTGCCTCCCTGCCCCCCTGCCTCCCTGCCTCCCTGCCTCCCTGCCAAGTCAACTGGACACACCTCCCCCCTCCCCCACACCCAATAACAGATGGGTACCGGAGTTTACCTGGGTTTACCTGAGGAGGGAACAACAGCTCGGGGGGCCGGCAACCCGAGTGTAATTATAGGCGGGGTGAGGCGGGCGGGCGGCCCGGGGCAACAACCCGACATAGCCGTCTCTGCCGCGCCCGGTCCGCTGCACTGCGCCGACTCCGCTCCGTCAGTGGTGAAGGGCCGTCAGGGAGTGTCACTGATTGCACCGCCAGTGTACCATATAATCTACCGCGTATACACAGCCAACAACAGTACTCCTACACAATCACACAACGCCAGTCAGCGGGTAGCGCTCCAATACACGGCACTCCAACACACAACACTCCAATATACAACACCCCAACACACAGCACTTCAATATACAGCACTCTACTAACACACAGCATTCCTACACACATCACTCCAACATACACTAATACACATCACTCCAACACACAGCACCCCAACACACAGCAGTCACACAAGACACCCTAGATAAAGGATTCACCAGGTACTCGCAGTACACGGGTGAATACCAACCCTATATAAAAACGGTCGAAAAGGCGGGTTAATGAATTGAGAGCCTAATTTCACAATCTAAGAAGCAACAATTATTCTTTACATATGTCTTATTGATAGCCCACTACCTTTGAGTTGAAAAATATAATATAATATCTAGTTTAATAAGATTTAAAAGTGAAATCGACGGCGTTCTGCGGCCGCCATCTTGTCTTTTTGCATTCTCTCCCATTTCACCAAGTCTGTGCCGATATAAGTAACCATTTGACACTGGAGGCAGGCATTCTACTTGCTGTTCCATACTAAAGCTATTTTCGCGTGTATTTACACTACGTTGTCCTTCACCCGTGTACTACAAGTACAGGGTGAATCTTTTATTTAAAGACTCCCCAACACGACTATACATCACACAATCACACAACACCCACCACCCACCATGCTATCAGTATCACACCACCACCCAATACACCACCACCCACCACGCGATCACACCACCACACAACACCCACCACACCACAACACAACTTATATCGGGTAGTTTAGCAGTGCATCCATCGAACAATGAAATTTTTTCCTATCGGGTAGTTTAGCACGGCAGCCCCTCTATTGGGTACTTCAGTAGCCCCGTTCACAGAACACTGACAGTGCCAGTTGGTCTATCGGGTAGTTTAACAGTGTGTCCACAGAACACTGACAGTTTTTCTATCAGGTAGTTTAACAGCGCGTCCACAGAACACTGACAGTTTTTCTATTAGGTAGTTTAATAGTGCATCCACGGAACGCTGACTGTTTTTCTATTGAGTAGTTTAACGGCGCGTCCACAGAACACTGACAGTTTTGCTATCAGGTAGTTTAACTGCGCGTCCACAGAACACTGACAGTTTTTCTATCGTTGTAGTTTATCAGTGCATCCACAGAACACTGACAGTTTTTCTAATAGGTAGTTTAACAGTGCATCCACAGAACACTGACAGTTTTTCTAAAAGGTAGTTTAACAGGGCGTCCACAGAACACTGACAGTTTTTCTATTAGGTAGTTTAACAGCGCGTCCACAGAACACTAACTGTTTTTCTATCAGGTAGTTTAACAGTGCGTCCACAGAACACTGACAGTTTTTCTATTAGGTAGTTTAACAGTGTGTCCACAGAACACTAACTGTTTTTCTATCAAGTAGTTTAACAGTGCATCTACAGAACACTGACAGTTTTTCTATCAGGTAGTTTAACACTGTGTGCACAGAACACTAACAGTTTTTCTATCGGGTAGTTTAACAGTGCATCCACAGAAAGTTTAACAGTGCATCCACAGAACACTGACTGTTTTTTCTCTTGGGTAGTTTAACAGGGCGTCCACAGAACACTGACAGTTTTTCTATCGGGTAGTTTAACAACGTTTCCACAGAACACTGACAGTTCTTCTATCGGGTAGTTTAACAGTGCGTCCACAGAACACTGACAGTTTTTCTAATAGGTAGTTTAACAGTGCGTCCACAGAACACTGACAGTTTTTCTATTGGGTAGTTTAACAGTGCGTCCACAGAACACTGACAGTTTTTCTATCGGGTAGTTTAACAGTGCGTCCACAGAACACTGACAGTTTTTCTATTGGGTAGTTTAACAGTTTGTCCACAGAACACTGACAGTTTTTCTATCGGACAGTTTATCAGCCCCGTCCACGGAACAGTCGTGGCGTGTGGGCCTGCCTGTGTGACTAACTGACGACATCGGTTTCAACTCCATCACGCAACCTGTGGCTGTTTGACTAACAATTCCTAGTCCAATTCCTAGTCCACTTCCCTGTCTGCACTCACGTAACGTGTCCCGCATTGTGAGCCATCCGTCGGTGCTTTACAATACACGATATTCACACGCATGCGCTGTGGCAACGGTCCCACAACCGTAGTGTTCGTCGTCGCCGTCAGATGTCGCATGCGTTGTGAATATTGTGTATTCAATTAGAGTTAGACTCTGTTCGCAGGCGCTGAAATCGTACCCACCATTGATATTATCGGTGTGTGTTTTCATCACCATGCACTTGCTATCCGGACCGCACTTCGTCCACACCTCTCTCTATCTCCTCTCTGCTGGCCATGCTCCTCCTCGATATCTCTGAAAAGAGTTCCAGGAGGGGGAGCCCGCCCGCATTTCACTTTCTACTCTTACTCTGTCCGTGTCTATGGCTCGCTGGTTGGTCACCATAGAGCATATAGACATGGTCCTTTGACTCAACTCTCCTCATTTCTCTTTCCTAAACTCTACCCTTTCTATTTCTCCCAGGCATACTTCTCCCCCTGACCAGGGGAGTTGTGTGCTTGGGTGGGGCCCTGTACCTTTAGGCTTCTCTCGCTTTGTTCTTGTTGCCGGAACCACCGCTGCACCCATCCTTACCCGCCCTTCCTCGAAACCCTGGCTGCTGTCTGCTGGATACAAGCGCTCAACTACCGCTGGACTGAAGAGATTCGGTGCCGCCCCAACGCTTCACCGTTACAACGTTGTAAAGATGTCCCCAGCTTCTACAACTGCCCCTTCTGAAGATTAATCTTCAACCAAAGATTGGGCCGATTTATCGGAGCCTCTCTATAATGTTGCAGTACTGCAACCAGTAACCGTCGTAAGGTTACAAACCACCCCAAGCAAGCAAGTTCATCACCACACCCACACACACACCTACTCACTAACCCCCTCCCACACACACCACACACATATGAACCCACACGCACATACTAATTGACATATGCACCCACATACCCAAACACCCGCACCCACACACACACATATACGCACACACACATATACACTCACACACATATAAACCCCTACACACATATATACACCAACACACCCACATCCACACACACACACACCCACCCACGCACACACATACGCACTCACCCACGCATACACATACACACCCGCGCCTGTTTCCCCGGCGTTTGGGTGGTAATTTATTACCCCCCCCCCCACACACACACACTCTCCTCCCGCCCACCATGCCTCTTCTCGCCGCCACAAGATGGCGGCTAATCGGTGTTTGTGGTCGGTGTTTGTCATGTCAGTCGTCACTACGCTAACACCACTTTTTGCCCTGCCCGCGCCCCGCTCAGCCTACCGCAGTGTTTGTGCACGTTTTTACCCGCTCTTCCATTCCGCCTCGTCTCCACCGACCGGGCGGTCCTCCTCCCCCCGCCTCCCTCCCCCAGCCGGGCGGTCCTCCTCCCCACGCCTCCTCCCCCCCCCCCCGGCCGGGCGGCTCTCCACCCGCCCCCCCTCCCCCAGCGGGCGGTTCTCCACGCCCCCCCCCCCCCCGGCTTCTGGTCACCCGTCCCTCCTCCAGCGGGCGGTCCTCCTCCCCCCCCCCCCCCACGCCTCCCCCCCCCCTCCCCCGGGCGGGCGGGCTCTCCACCCCCGCCTCCCTCCCCCGGCCGGGCGGCCCTCCACCCCTAGCCTACGTTCCCCGGCCGAAGGACCCTCCATGGTTGGGTTTGCACAATTAAAATTGATAATAGTTAATACTGGCGGGGGTCACTCGACCCTGTGGACCACCGCTAGCCGGCCGTAATGCCACAGTGTGGGTGTGGGTGTGGATGTGGGTGTGGGTGTGGGTGTGGGTGTGGGTGTGGGTGTATGGGTGGGTGGGTGTGGGTGTCAGGGAGGGTAGGTGTGTTGGAGGGGGTAAGTGTAGGTGTGTGGATGTGGTGGGAGGTTAAATGTGTTGGAGGGGGTAGGTGTGTAGGTGTGTGTGGGGAGGGGAGGGTGGAAGGTATATGTGGGGATAATGGGTGTAAGTGTACTTTGGGGGCGCTAAAAGTGCATTTGTGGGTGGAGTGGGGGAGGGGGTGCGTGTGCGTGTGCGTGTGCGTGTGCGTGTGCGTGTGTGTGCGTGCTTCGAGCAAGGGCGGGGATGGTGGTGCTAAGTGTACATGTGTGGGATTTGTTTGTTTGTTGGGTTTTAGGTCCTAGCAACATCTAAGGTCATATCAGGACCGCAATGTGTATGATGACGTGTGTGGGAGGAAAGATGGTACTGGAGGTGTAATATATGTGTGTGTGTGGGTGTGTATGTCTATGTATGTATGTATGTATGTATGTATGTATGTGTGTGTGTATGTATGTATGTATGTATGTATGTATGTATGTATGTATGTATGTATGTATGTATGTATGTATGCACGTGTGTCTGCATTATGTGTTTATGTTTGGTTGTGTGACGTGTTTGTTGGAATGTTACGTCCTAGCAACATCTAAGGTCATATCAGGACGTGTAATGACTTGAGTCTGCGCACCCATGAGGTTTTATAGTGCTGCCCCACTGGAAGACGGCGCCACCAGCACCATGAACAGTATCCCAGTATTTATTTATGTCTTTCAGAAGATAAGGTTCAAGGACTGCCTTAAATACAACCTGAAGAAATGTAATGTCAGCAATACAATCTGGGAAATAGTGGCCAAGGACTGGAGTTCGTTGTGTGCTTCTATTCGCAAAGGCACAGCAGTCTGAAACTGATTGTATATCTCAAGCTAAACATAAGCGTCAGCAGAGAAACGATCATCTACTTCACCTACCAGTACCAGACTCTCTGACTGCAGCTACACACATATCCAAAGTACCACCGCACATTCTGAGCACAGATTGGACTCATCTCTCATCAACGAGTTCACAACAAATGATGAGTTGCTGTCATTGTCGCCACCAATGGACAACCAAGAAGAAGATATGTGTATTTGTGAATATGTGTGTATGTGTGTTTGTGTGTATGTTAATTGTTAGTGTATTTATATTTGTATACAGTAAAACCTTCCTAACCGACCACCTCCACAGATCGACCACCCCTCTATATCGACCGGTTATTATTTGGGTCCCAACAATACCATTGTAACCATACTCTAACTCCCTAAACCGACCACCTCCCTAAATCGACCACTTAAAGTCGGTCCCAAGGTCGGTCGATTTAGGGAGTTAGATTGTGTGTATAAAGCGAGGTGTGGAGGAAGTGTTAAAAGTGTAAGTGTGTGGTGTGGGGGGGGGGGGCGGTATTAAAGGAGAATGTGTTATAGTGCTGGTAGAGGGAGGGGCGGGGGGGGGGGGTAAAGTGCGTATTTATGTAGGTGTATCCGTGATGGTGGTGAAGGCAGTGTGTATGGGGCAGGGAGGAGGGGGGGGGGGGTGATGGGAATGCGTGGTGGGGGGAGTCACGTTTACACGTGAGCCTGGAAGTGCACTCAGGGAACTGGAAGGAATATCTGAACGACTCCGAACCCAACACGCCGAGCTGCTCATGTGTAGTGCACAACGAGGAACTCGTGACCCCATCACCCCATTCTGTAATATGGTGCAGTATAGGCCTACTTTCTCAGTTTCTGTTCATTTTATAGTTGCATAGTCCAATAGTGTTGAATTTCTGTCATTTTGGACGGGATGGCCGAATGAGTTAGAGCGTCCGTCTCCCGTGTTGGTAGATACAAGATTCTGCTATTAACATGCAGCAGAATAGTGATTATTATGGTCAAAAGGGCCATGACGGGCCAGCGGCTACTAGGTGTCGCCTCGGGAGGGCTTTCGTCATTTTTTAAAGTATTTGATCACCGTCATGGAGGTGGGTTATACATATAACAGGCTGGGCCGCTGGGCCCTAGTGGCCCTTCTTATCATAATAATCTCTATTCTGCTGCATGTTAATAGCAGAATCTTTTATTATTGCGGTAAGTGGCCATGATGTCCAGCTGCTCCTTTCTATTGCTACTGCTTGGTTGTGATCATTGTGTTTTATTTGCAATCTTTATGAAAAATAACTCCTAACCATATGCATTTTGGTTTCAGGCTTTTTTATTTTTCTCTCGTCTTGTTTGTTCACATTCTCTCCTTCTACCTTTATGACTACATTGGTTGCACTATAGAACTACCCCAGCTTGTTGCCTTACTGGCTGCTGGCTCTCAGCCCTGCTCCCATATACTTGGGATCAGGTCGGTTACATTTGTAATGTCATTTACTGGCCGGTTGTAGAACCTTTGGAATTTCCCTTCCCCCGACTACATTGCTGACTGCAGGATGGTGGCCAGTGGAACTTGTCTCCTCGCTGACGCACTTGTTGTGGCATGACCGCAGGTATACGGTGTGTATTGTGTCATACCCACCCCTGCCTCCACCAGTGTCGTTTGGACATATCTCGTCAGTGTGTCTTGTGATGCCTGCATGTGTGGTTTTCTTGTTGTCACGAAAACTGCTGGTTCTGCCTCCTCGAAGTCATAGCGTGCCAGGTACGCTACTAGGTGCCTGTAGAGGCACAGTTCCTGCACCCTATATGCTTTAAACATGAGTATGAGTGGGGTTTTCACCAGGTCGTTCGACTTCATCTTCTGTGAGTATTTGATGGTGAACCCGTCCCTCGCCTGCGCATCAGTCCCAGTGCCTGCAGTCGCTGCCCAGTGGCTAACAGGAACAGGCACACTGTTCTTTTGTTTAGTCTGTCCAAGCCTATGGACTTTATGGGGCCCCATGTCTGCAAGTGTGCTAGCAGCTGCCTGGGGTCCCACATGTTGGAGTACTTAGGTATACCTGGCTTCAGGTTTCCTATTCCCCTCAGCAGTCTTGTGACCAGTGGGTGTTCCCCAAATGGTCGCCCCCACCCCCACCCCTCCACCATCACGAAAGTGGATAGGAGCGAGTGCACAGTGTTGATAGTGTTCCTCGATGTCCCTGCTGTGAAGAGTTTTTGCAGGTATGCCACACCCTCTAGTAGTCTTGGCTTTAATAGGTCGATCCCCACGTTTGTGCAGTGTTCGCGCCACCTCCTGAGCACTAGCGTGTACTGCTTCTGCGTGGCTTTTGTCCAAGAGGCGGTGAGTATTTTGGCCGCATCTCCACTCACTGCCATCGCTTGAAACATCACCTTCAGAGTTTCACTGCCAAGAGTTTCACTGCCAGTAGTGACATCCTGTCTGCCAAGGGGAAATTCTTCCCTGTTCTCCCCAGTGTCCCTTGCCATATCGGGATCGTCCTCGCACTCGGGAACGCCGGTAGTCTTCTGAGCAGTGGGAACTACGTCTGTGTAGACTATTTCGGGGCTATCAGTATCCCCTCTGGTATCTCGTCTGCTATCTTCTGCAGCACGCGGGACAGGCAGCTGAAAGGAGAGAATAAGTAACCTTTAGTGTTCGTCCAGCACATGAATAATGCGTTGGTGCCTATGGCATTTTTATCAATTTCTCTGGAGATGTAATTGTCTAAGCGGTTGTTTTCTCTAGTGGCAAACATATCAGTGTTTGGTGTTCCCCAGCCCTGGAAAAGCCTGTCTAGCTCCCTCCTTTCTAAGGACCATTCCCCCGCATCGGTGAACGCTCTGGATGCCCAGTCTGCCCCACGTTATCCACCGCAGGACAGAACCTCCCTGTTATTGTTAAGAGTTTGTTCTTACTTTCTGTTAGCTTCCAGACCTCCTCAGTCTCCCCCTGGCATTCCTTCGATCTCGCTGAGCCCCCCCCCCCTTTTTTGCCTATACATGCGACTGCTGTTGTATTATTTGCATATACCCGCAGGTGGCTGTTCTCCAGGCTTGGGCCCCAGGTGTTCTAGCATTCTGTGGATTGCCCTTATTTCCAGTGTGCTGCTGTTGACTGCCTCGTCCCATCCCATTGTTCCCTGTAGTGGGTATTGTGGGTCTGACTGAAATAGCCCCGGCCGTGTGATGATGCATCGGTGACGAGACGGTCTGGGACGGTAATCTCTTAGCACTCCCCCTAAGTTAGTTAGCCAAAAGTCAAGGCACTCCCACACTCTCCTGGTGAGGGTGCACTTTTTTGTGTAATCTCCCTTATGTCTGAGATTCCAATTCAGGGCCCTTGCTATTACTTTTGTTCTGATTCTTGTCCAGCTGTTTCCCGGGTCTGTAGCCATCAGTCTCCCCAGTAGTGTGGCGAGTAGCTTTATTGTTAAGTTTTATTTTCCAGGTACCTCTCTAATGAACTCCTTTAGTTCCTCCCCATTCTTGAGCGGTACGTGTACTCTTAAGGTCACCATATCAATTTTGAATCCTAGAAAAGGTAGGTCCTTGGTGGGCTCTAGCACAGACTTCTCCCTGTTTATTGTGAAGCCAAGTCTTTCCAGCAACTATGTACCGTGTGTAGGTGACACCAGACGAGATGGCCGAATGAGTTAGAGCGTCCGTCTCCCGTGTTGGTAGATCGTGGGGTCATGGGTTCGAACCCTGGTCGAGTCAAACCAATGACTTAAAAATGTATACTTGTCGCTTCCTGACCTGGCGCTCGGCATTATTAGGACAGGGCTAGGACTGGTTGGCTCAGTGTCAGGATAATGTGACTGAGTTGGATATCAGGTCATGGTGCTGGGAGCCTGGTCTCCCAGTGGGGCAGCACTATAACCTCACCATGAGTGCACACTGTCACAAGTCGGTACCCATCCTGATATGACCTTAGATGTTGCTAGGACGTAAAACAACAACAAACAAACAAATAAAAAGCATAGGTGACTCATAACCGCTCTCATAGTTTTCATGAACGTTTTCGGTCCTGAACTCAGACCATTGGGTAGCACCCGGAAACTGTACCTTTTACCCTGTGACCTAACAATTGCATGTGCTGTTTTATTGGAGGACTCCGTCTTTCTTGGCCATTGGCTTGATTTGGTTGAGCAGTGCCAGGCGTACATTGTCACCTCTCATGCCTATGAAGGTACATGCCAATATTTTCAGTTCGTTCACCAGCTCGCCCACCATCTCTTTGGTTTCTAATGGCTTGCTTGTTTCGATCCCGCCCAGGAGCTGGCTGCAAACTGCACTTCCCACTGTGCACCTGACAGCGCTGCCTTGTTGTCCTTCACTCTCTGCTGCAGCATCTGCTCAATCTCTGGGTTGACCCTTGTTTTGTGGAGTGCCTCCACGTTCGCCGGCCTCAGGAGTGTTGCATCGACCTCTGCCGTCTCAGTTTTTGACAATGGATTCGTCCACAGTGAGCTTATCAGCCTCGCTGTGCTCGTCGCCAGGTTCTGGCCTTGCGAGTCTGTAGGTGCCTTCTCAACAGGTATGAATTGTTCGAGGTATGAGCTTGTGGTTGTTGGCTGCTCCGCCACTTGTGCCGGTGGTGGTGCCTCCCCCCTGGTGGGTGTGCCCTGCACGGCTGTTGCGGGTGGGCGTGGTGCCGCCCTGGCTGTTGATGGGTTGTTTTCCCTCCTCACCACCGGTGATCTACTTGTCTCACCTAACACTCTCCTGATGGTCTTGGACGAGGGTGCGGGGGGCCATCTGGGGAGGTGTAAGCCAGTGGTTCATCTCTAGCCCGTCCCCATGCTTCCCTCGGGGGTGTGAAGGCTGACGGTCTAGGCGAGCGTGGGTAGGGGGGGCCTCTGCCGGTAGTGCTGGCGGTGAGGGCCCCTCGTACCCCTGCGTCCAGTTTATGGAGTAGCCGCTGAGTCCAGTTTATGGAGTCGGTCTCAGATCTCAGCCTGTAGCTCCAGTTTCCTGGCTTCCAACCTCTCCAGCTCAGCGATCGGAGAAGGCACGTAGCTAGGGCCTCTCCACTGATCCCCAGCGGCTGGATCGGGCGGCGGACTAAAGGTCTGTCCCCGGTCTGCTACCACCATGCGTAGGCTCCGGTGGGGTTCCCCTAGTGGTGGCGGTGTGTAGGTAGGGGAGGGAGAGGCCAACTCTAGCCTCTTGGTGTTCTCGTCCTTGGTCACCACCATGTCCTGTGACGGTGGCAGTTTTCCTGTCTCACCCCGCTCGTATCTGGTCAGCGTTCCCGCCCTGGAGCCGGTCTCTGATCCCACTTCCATATCTATTTCCGAACCTTGGTCGGATTCGTGAGGCAGCGGGACGTATAATGAGCCCAGTGGGGAAGTTACCCATTGCTGTTCGGCTACTTCAATGAAGCCGGCAAGTAGGCTCTCAGCCTCCGTCGGGCCTCTGTCTCAGTCGGCCAATGAGTGGGAGCGTGAGATGTAGTTAGCCATGTCGTGAGCAGGAGTGTCTGCTGCTCCTCTCTCAGTTAGATAATAACTGTCTGGCTATTTTAATTGTACTGCGGCTTTGGGGGCCAGTTCTGAGCCGCACTCCGCTCATCTGGTCACAAGGGGGTCAAGCGCCCAATTGCCTCCCCCACCCTCCCATGACCTCTGTGTCACTGGATGCGGCGCCCGGAGTGCTCGGTTGCACTGGGTTACCTCTAGGTCGCCTATCCCTTGTAACCGGCCAGGCCCTGGGGGGTTGGGTGAGGGTAGGGAGTGTCCTGGCAGGCTCATGGCCACCTTGATAGAGGTAGAATAAATTCTCCTCCTCCCACTTTGTGGGGAGATCCCATGGATCCTCTGGCCGCCCTGGCCTGGGAACCCAGTGCTAAAGCAGTGGGGAACTGGGAGTGCCCATATCGGTTTTTAGTATAAACCGGAGCCCGCAGGCCTCACCATCGGCAGCTCACCCTGTATGGGTGTCTACTTACCAGTCGTGTGTCCGGTGGTGCCCCTACCCTGGCCCGCCTGCGGCCGGTGCATGTCCACGTCTCGCTGTCCGCCTGGTGGCGGGAGCTTCTCCTGTAGAGGTCTTGCTCTCTCGATGGCTTACCTAAAAGTAACGAAAGCTCTACCGAGGCGACACCTAGTAGCGGCTGGCCTTCGTGGCCATTTACCACAATAATCGTGGGATGGTGGTTTCAAAACCCTAATTGAGTCAAACCAATGACTTAAAAATTGATACTTGTCACTTCCTAGCTTAGTGCTTGGCATTCTTAGGATAGAGGAATGAGGAAGTGGAATGAGGAAGACCAATCGTCCGCGATTGAAATTTGCAACGCTTAATCAACTAATGTACCCCCAAAAAAGATTTCTCAGGTAAATATATTAGATTGATCATTATTAATATTATTTTCTCAACTTTAGTTTGAAGTAACTTTTATTTTAAATGGTCAACTTTTGAGAATATTTTAAGTACAAATATGTCAAATTAATTTTGGCATGCATGCCAAAATTCGGACACCTTAGACTTCTGCAGTAAGAGGTTCTCTTAAATTGACTTAGTATTCCCTTCTATGCAGAAACAGATGCTTAATAAACGCATAACTATAAGTTAGATATGTAGAATCAAATCTTGGTAATTGTTTTGGTTTTAAAAATTTGATACTTTATCGGACTATGCAGCTTTAAATCTCTTGTAGGTTGCAAATTATTTAAAGTCTTGAAGGTCGGAATTTTTCTTGATTCATCGATTTGTTTATTGAGTTGCATAGTATAGGTTGCACAGCATTGGAGAACTGAGATGGCATTGTTCTTGTTGTGTGTACTCCATAATATATTAGGTGGTCTGTAATGCAATTCTAGAAATATAAAGAATGACATAATTCCACTCCGTTCTTTTACCATGCCATCCTAAATTGCATATACAGTAAAACCTCTCTAACTCGACCGACCATAGGACCGACTTTAAGTGGTCCATTTAGGGAGGTGATCGGTTTACTGAGTTAGATTATCCTCAGAGTGGTATTTTTTGGGACCCAAATAAAACGATCGATATAGTAGAGTGGTCGATCTGTGGAGGTGGTCGGTATAGAGAAGTTTTACTGTGTATATAAGGAATGGGGGGAAATCGGTAGAGCTGGTGGCAAAGGGATGGGGGAAATCGGTAGAGCTGGTAGCAAAGGAATGGGGGGAAATCGGTAAAGCTGGTGGCAAAGGGATGGGGGAAATCGGTAGAGCTGGTAGCAAAGGGATGGGGGAAATCGGTAGAGCTGGTAGCAAAGGGATGGGGGAAATCGGTAGATCTGGAAGCAAAGGGATGGGGGAAATCGGTAGAGCTGGCGATAACTCATAGGTAGTATGTGTAAGTTTCGGTCAACGGATGGTGGGCTTACTGAATACATCAACTTATGCTGCCAACAGATGGCGAGCCCGCCACCCCATATACTATGTAGCGAGACCCCTGATGTGTGTATATATATATTTTACCTCGGTAAACAGCCTCAGGCTAGCCTCAGGCTAGGGAGAGGTAAGCACGTCCGGTACCAGCAATTAGCATATACAACTCACGACTGGATAACGTGTCGTTGGGTTGCTCCGGCAAAATTAGTCTACATACAAGCAAATACGCAGTAAGTATAATAAAAACTGTGGTTAGCTTAATTATGATGCATTAGAGCATCAATATGGAAAGTTTAGACTTTCGTTGGTCCAATTTGGACGAGTTATTTGGTTATAAACAACCAAGGATAGAACACTCGAGTGGGTTTCGCGAAGGAACCAAACCGGTCATTAGCGGTTATGTCAACACCCGGGTCACCGTGTGACTATGGGTAGAGATGTGGGTTTCGCCCTATCTCATGTGGAAATTCTCTCGTACTCTAATAGAGAGTAATGTTGGAGATGCTCCTGGGTTTCTTTTATAGACTCCCCTAGACAAAACTTTTTCAGGCGTTTCTCCGAGTTTCGTAGCATTTTCTCCAACTTGTTGACGTAGTAGTCACAGGTGGGAGAAGTGTGCGGAACAGAGGGATGGGCGGGCCGATACACTGGTCCCGACCCCGCGTAAGGTTTGGGCTTGACCCACAACCCACGCACAAATTTAGCTTATTACGCCTGTGTTATAACGGTATAAACACGTTCTCTAACACCAATAGATGTCCAAATGAGTTTGAAACAACCATATTGTGACATATATATATACCGGGACTGACCAAAAATTTTGTTTCAGCTCCCGATGGCCACGAAGCGGAGTAAGCGCGGTGCAGCAGCAGCCGAGGGGCGTGTTCCGAGTGGAGTGGACGAGGAGTACGACTCCTCACCTGTGTTGTCGGCAGGGCCGTCGACACAGCCCCGGGCGCATATCCTCTCCGACCCGGACGAGGACGCAGTGCCTGATGTGCCTGCGCCTCCAGATTGGGAGGCTCGCTTTGCACGATTGGAAAGCCACATCTTGACTGCCAAATCGCCTGTGTCTCGGAAGCGGCGTAGGCCGAGTGTCCAAGAGGATTCGTTTGAGGATTTCTTGGACACAGACTCGGCGGTGGAGCTTAAGGCTCCTCCTCCTCCTTCTCCTAAACGGAGGAAGAAGAAGAAACAGGTGATTTCTTCGGGTGATGAATTCACCAAGGAGCGGGCAGAGACTGGTTTTCGCAAAAAGCGGAAGACTAAGTCCAAAAAGAAGAAGAGGAAGAGGAAATATTCTTCTTCTGATTCGTCCACTGAGTCTACTTCTACGGAATCAGACTCAGACACCATATATGAAGGGGTCTATGCGGACATTGGCACTAAAGTGGCTAAGAAGGTGGAGAAGCCAAAGGCTAAGCGGGTTAAAACCACTACGCTTATGCGCGAGACCGTGAATGGTCATTTCCGCACGTTCAAACCGGCGGAGGTTATCTCCAAGTTAGGAGATGAGTTAACAGGCATAAAGGGTGTTCCCAACTCCATCATTAAAGAAATGGATCGGGATGTCAATATGACGGATGACCGTAAGAAGTTTGAGGATGTGTTGCACACAGTGCATAAGGCAGTGTTGGCTACCCTAACAGCTATTGTTCCTGTGGCTAATAGGATGCAGAGTGAAAATAAGTTCTCGTCTTTGGCTAAGACAATGGACAAAGGCATTGCAGTGTTAGCGGCGGCAGGTAATTACCTGTCGTTTCGAAGATATGAAAATGTCTTCAAGTCAGTTTGCACAGATGCTGGCAAGGAAGTGGCTCGCTCTAAGAAGGTTACCGATAATGAGGGGAAGGAGTTTACGCTTTATCTTGCTCCAGAGCCGATTAAAGGGAAACCTTTAGATAACACCAAGATGTTTGGCGGTCAACTACAATACCTCTATAAAGAGGTAGAGACTGCAGCCAAGAGTGGCAAAAACATGGATGGCAAGAAGAAACAGGAAGCTCCTCGTTTCAAAAAGTCACGAGGGGATTTTCGTCCACGACGGTTCACCAGAGGAACCAGACCGAGTTCAAACTTCGGTCAAGGGTTTCGGGGCCGGGGCGCTCGCCCAGGCTGGACCGACAACACCGCACGGCCAATAGGCCGAGGGTTCAACTCGTCGAGACCTTTCCCCAGGGGCGGGTCCAAGTAGAGGTCCAAACACAAACTTTACAAGTCCCTGAAGCCTCTAAAAACACACAAACTGTAAGCAACTTTGTGGCTGGTAATATTAGTAATCATATTTCTGAGTGGCACAAAATTACTAGTGACCAAGAAATTATAAAAATAGTTAGGGGTGTTCACATTCCCTTTACACAAATTCCTGTACAAAGTATAATACCTTTTCCATATAACATTCAACCAGTTGAACGAGACGCACTAACTAAACAGGTACATAAATTCTTTGAGAAAGGAATTATACAAAAAGTGACACACTGTTCAGGACAGTTTATTTCAAACATTTTCTCGAGACCGAAGCCTAATGGTGATGTTCGAATGATCCTGGATTTAACAATCCTTAATAAAAGGGTGGAATATCGACATTTTAAAATGTTCTCTCTAGATACGGCACGAGATCTGATTACACCAGATGCGTGGATGGCTAGTGTTGATTTACAGGATGCATATTATACGCTTCCCATAATGGAACAATACCGAAAATTTCTTCGATTTATTTGGGATAACCAACTCTATGAGTTTACCTGCATGCCGAATGGCTTAGCTTGTGCGCCACGTTTATTTACTAAATTGCTTAAACCTGTTTTCTCGGTAATGGCGAGGAAGGGTCACATAATGTTTCCATACATAGATGATTCTTTTATTATAGCATCAACACAAATTGGTTGTGTGAATGCAGTTTTGGATTTATGTGCATTACTCACTAAATTGGGGTTTTATGTACATCAACAAAAGTCAGTGTTTAAACCAACAAAACAACTCAAATGTTTAGGGTTTATTCTGGATACACAGTCCCTTACAGTGTCGATAACAGAACAAAAACTAATTAAGTTTATGACTACAGCGACTCAGCTTATTAAGTTTCTAAGCCAAAAATTAGACAGGTTGCTGTTCTTATTGGCATAATGACTTCATATGCACCTGCTGTGTTATATGGGAAGGCCCATATTAAGTCGCTAGAAATAGATAAAAATTTAGCGTTAACACGAACTAAAGGCAATTTTGAGCGAAAGATGTTTATTTCGCAAGAAGGGTTACAGGATATTGGATGGTGGATGCAACATATAGCAAGTTCACCAAATCCAATCCGCATGGCGGAACCTAATACAGTAATTACTACTGATGCTTCGTTAGAAGGTTGGGGAGCTCATCGAGATGGGGTCACAACAGGAGGTAGATGGCTTGATGATGAAAAATCAGACTATATTAATGCACTAGAATTGCGTGCTATTTATCTGGGCTTACGTAGTTTAGTAAAGATAAATAAATCACAGGTTAGAATACTAACTGATAATACTACTGCCATGGCATATATTCGTAACATGGGTGGAACCAAATCAAAGTCTTGCAATCAGTTATCTAAACTGATTTGGAACTGGGCACAGGCTCAACAAGTCTGGCTGACTGTAGCGCATATTCCAGGGTCACAAAATACACTTGCAGATTATAAAAGTAGAAATTTCCATGACCATTTAGAGTGGTCTCTCTCTACACCTTTGTTTAACTTCGTTTGTGAAAAATGGGGTACACCTGAAGTTGACTTATTTGCATCACGAAATAATAACAAGTTACCCTGTTATGTTTCTTGGCATCCTGAACCGGATGCTTGGAAAGTAGATGCGTTTGCTATTACCTGGGAAAATAATTATTTTTATATTTTCCCACCATTTAGCATTATCAGCCGAGTAGTGAGAAAAATCGGCTTGGAAGGGACACATGCGATACTGGTGGTGCCCGATTGGGACACGCAACCTTGGCTGCCAGCAGTTTCACAACTGGCAAAAGATCGTATACGATTCCCAAGAAAACTCGGGAATCTGACGCACCACGGACCGCTAGTGGTTCACGGCGACGTGTCAACGACGCCCCTATTGGCATTCCTTTTCTAAGGAAGCAGCTACAGCAATTTGGATTGGACAGAATTACTGAGGATAGGATAGTATCGGATGCCTGGAGGCCAGGAACTGTCAAAATGTATACAACCTATTTAAAGAAATGGGGTGTACATTGTTTGTTAATGAAAGTTAAGCCAACAAATCCAAAGATTTCACAAGTAGCTCGGTTTCTTCGTTCTCTAGAGGATGAAGGACTTTCCTTTGGATCGATTAATGCGGCGAGGTGTGCGTTATCAATTATATTACCTAGAATTGATGGCGAAACAGTTGGAAAACATTATGTTATTTGTTATTTACTTCGTTCAATTTATCAAAGGAATCCTCCAAAACCAAAGTATAGTCGGTTTTGGGATGTTTCTATAGTATTTAAGTTGTTTCAGGCTTGGCCTCACAACTCGTGGTTAGATATAAAACAGTTAGGTTTTAAGGTCGCGGTCCTGTTATTGTTAGTAACCGGACACAGAGGACAGACGATTGTTGCTTTATCCTTAACTGGATTAGAAATAGACAAGCAACAAGCTACGTTTGATTTAGAAAAATTGCTTAAATCGAACACGTTAGGTGACCCTTTATCAACGGTTCACTTAGACTGTTTTCCGAATGATCGGAAATTATGTGTTGTGTCGGCCATACGGGCTTATATATACAAGACAAAGGATTTACGTGCATCACAACAACTATTAGTGAGCTTTATAAAGCCACATAAGGCGATTTCACGAGACACACTTGCCAGATGGACAATTACGGTGTTGAAATTGGCTGGAGTGGATACGAGTAAATACTCTTCCCACTCAACTAGAGGAGCCATGGTCTCCAAGGCACGGGTGCTTGGTATTTCTGTGAAAAGAATACTAGCGCATGCAGGCTGGAAGACGGCTAAGTCGTTTGCAAAACATTATAATAAACGACTAGAAAAGCCTACCGGCGTTGCAAAGCGTCTTCTCGCCAACTAACAAGAATAGGTGAGAACAAAAATTTAGAATGTTATAATAATAAGAAAGAATGATATTAAGGATAAAAATGAATTATGTAAAGGTCTCCCTAGCCTGAGGCTAGCCTGAGGCTGTTTACCGAGGTAAAATAGTATAGTTATACGAGTCTTACCTTGGTACAGATGATGGATAACTGTTGTTTTACCGAGGTATAAGCCTCGGATAGATGTGGGCTAGGGCCCTCCCGCCACACCCTGCCACATCTATTCCGTTGGTGTACCTTTTCGGTAAAGTAATAGTATCCATTGTTTGAAAGTCATTTTTATCCTCAATAAGTAGGTTAAGATTGCTGGTACCGGACGTGCTTACCTCTCCCTAGCCCACATCTATCCGAGGCTTATACCTCGGTAAAACAACAGTTATCCATCATCTGTACCAAGGTAAGACTCGTATAACTATACTATTATATATATATATATATATATATAATATATATATATATATATATATATATATTTATTTATTTATTTATATTGTAGTGGTCTGCACTGACCTCTCAGGCAAGGAGCCGCATAGACAGATAGGCGTGGGTAGTGTGGTGACATAAGGGAGCCTAGGTGGTGTGATGGTAGCACACTGGCCCGGAATGCAAAGAGATGTGGATTCGAGTCCTGCTCTAGGTGCAATATTTCCCATGTTCATCAATCGCCATGCCACTGGAGCCATGACCAGGATTCTGTAAAAGCTGGGCGCTGTATCGTTGTTGAACCTGCCCTGTGTATGTATATATGTAAGGGCATTGCCTGTATGTATGTAATTGTAAGCATTAAAAGACTTAAAATTCCAGGGGGCGAGTGTAATAGTCTGCCCTCACCTCTCAGGCAAGGAGCCACATAGACAGGTAGATGTGGGTAGTGTGATGACATAAGGGAGCCTAGGTGGTGTAATGGTTAGCACACTGGCCCGGAATGCAAAGAGATGTGGGTTCGAGTCCAGCTCTAGGCGCAATATTTCCCATGTTCATCACCCCCATGACAATATATACAGATGAACCTCGATCCAACGGACACCGATGCAACGGATTCTGGATCCAACGGACACAATCCGCTAGAGTGAGCTAGGCTCCCACACATATGCATACTCATTCACACATACAAACATACCCACATAGTGCCATCCTAGCAACATCTAAGGTCATATTAGGATGGGTACCGACTTGTGACATGTTGTTTACGTGTTTGGTCCCCTGTTTTCCACATTATCACTATGGCACCTATAGATAAAGCAATTTCGTCGCTGCAACGGACAAACGGCTTTAACGGACAACTGCTCCCCCTATTAGTCCGTTGTATCGAGGTTCATCTGTATATATATATATATAATGTGTATAGTAGGGCAAGGACTGGTTGGCTCAGTGTTGTGATAATGTTACTGAGTGGGATATCAGGTCATGGTGCTGGTGGCCTGGTCTTCCAGTAGGGCAGCACTATAAAGTCGCCATGAGTGCGCACTGTCACATGTCAGTAGTCATCCTGCTATGACCCTAGATGTTGCCAGAACGTAAAACTCCAACAACCATCCAAATACAGTATATGTGTATATATATATATATATATATATATATATATATATATATATATATATATATATATATATATATTATATACATATATACACACCCGCTGCTAAACTACGACCAGACATTGACATGGCAATGGAGAGAAGTAGAAATGATCCTCTTTGCCGATGTCGTATTTTCAGCGCCCGGTCATTGTCAGCGGCCTGTCATGGCTTCTGCGCATGCGCGGATTTTAAGACATATGCAAAACACCCATGCCCTCGCCGGCTACAAGCTCAGCCACGGTACCCGGCAGTGTTAGGGACCGATTAGGCCGAAATCTATTGAATGCGATCATATTTAACAGAATTACATACTCAAATAATGAAATTTAATTAAATTAACCTTAAATTACAAGCGATATTAACGTAGCAGCTAGATCAGTGTCGAATCGCCGAGTGTAAACAAAACAAATAGCAGTGATCGCCGCAACGTGCGAAAATCCGCGCATGCGCAGAAGCCACGACAGGCCGCTGACAATGACCGGGCGCTGAAAATACGACACCGGTAGGGTTCCCCACCATTACACCCCTCCTCACCCCCAAACCCCCGCCAGCCTCATTCTCACACATTTTCTGTGTAAGTGTCAAATTCCGGAGGGGAATGCCATTGGCCGCTTTTGGGTGCTGTGTGGCAATGTGCACAACTGAATTGAATGAATACCTGGGCCGCGTTCAGGGTCCGTCTCGGAGGCGCCTCGGCGACGTCTCCGCGATGCTTTTTGGCCTATTTGCGTTCAGGGTCCGTCTCGGCGACGTCTCGGCGACGCCTCCCTTTTCAGGTTGGAGACAAACAGCGCCTCGAAAATGGCCGCCGCATGCAGCGGTTTCATCCAATCAGAGCGCAGCATTTCGATGCAAATGGCCGCCTCCTATGGGGGCGGCCATTTTCGAGGCGACCAACTGGCTGTTGTTGTTCAGACTAGCCTGACGTCACGGGCGCCTCCGAGGCGCCTCCGAGACGGACCCTGAACGCGGCCCTGAACGCCGAGTCACCGCGACGCGACGCGGCGTACGCCGGGTTATTGTGCGACGTGTGTAGACCGGGCGGCACCGTGTCACTATGTAGTCCGTCGATAAAAGATTCACCCCGTACTTGTAGTACTAGTAGGGGTGAATGCCAACGTAGTCTAAATACTGGCGAAAACTGCGTTAGTATGTAACAGGAAGTGGAATAAGTGGTTCCAGTATCAAATGGCTACTTATAGGTTATATCGGCACAGAGTTGGTGAAATGGGAGAGAATGCAAAAAGACAAGATGGCGGCGATAGAACGCCGTCGATTTCACTTTTAAAGTGCGTGAAGGTATATGTTTTATTATATTTTTTACATCAGAAGTAGTGGGTAAATATGAAGATGTCTGTGAAGAATATATTTTGCTTCTTAAATTAAGAATTTATCACAATATCAGTTCATTTCATTTACCCAGCATGTCGAAATTCTTCGCCAGCTTTTATATAAGGTTATTTTTCACCCCTACTACAAGTATGGGGTGAATCTTTCTCTAGTCGCTGATTGGATCATGCCTATTGTGTCTGGTGGCCGCTCGGGGCCCAGTTCACGCCTGTTTGATTCACACCAGACACCTGCCCAGAGCGGCCGAGTTAAGCCAATGACTTACAAAATTTATACTTATGTTATAATATGCTTATATAATGTATAACTGTATATAATGCATGTAATGTATATAATGCATATAATGCAAATAGTTATATAGTGTATATAGTGTATATAATGTATATCATATATATCATATTTATCATATATATCATATATATATATATTTATCATATATATCCCCACAATATAATATATAAATAATAATATATATAATATATATAATATATATAATATAATATATATATAATATATATATATATATAATATATATATATATATATAATATATATAACATACATAATATATATAATATACATAATATATATGATATATATGATATATATATAATATATATTATATATATAATATATATAATATATATGATATATAATATATATAAAATATATGTAATATATAACTCGTATACAGGACTGTATGCGGCTGTAAGGCAAAGACTCCGGCTATACTACTTTGCCACTGTTGACACCATTGTGGTTCCCGGGTTCGATACCAGGGGTGCTTTTGGCGCTGCACTCGCAGACGCCCTGTTGCTGACCAAGGTGCACTGAACGCGTCACTCGGCCTCCAGACGCACCCAACGCAACTACTGATTTGTTGTATAATATATATCGAGCAAGTCAGCGATTGGTCATAATACATTTCAAGAATAACAAACGATAGAATAATAATAAGGACAAAACTCCGCCTACTTATATCCACATAATTAATTATACATCCCATATATATATATATATATATATATATATATATATATATTATATATATATATATATATATATATATATATACAAATTATGTGCATTACATATAATATATGGGCCCCCTAGTTGCGAGTTCCAACAATCCCTACTTGGGCCCACGGTTGTTGCGGTATGTGTTCCCTTTATGCTGTGCTGTAACATTATGCCGCGGTGCATCACGGGTAATTTCGCAGACTCCGAGCTGCCTCTTTGTGGTTCGCCTTACCTGTCTGTACACGTGGGTTCAGCGCTCTCGGACAGAATGCGCGGGGCGGGGGGCGGGCGTCTGGGGGCCGCCCACCAGGGCCGCCCCCTTACATCTAGACCGGGTATAATTGGGTGACATCCAGGGGCGTCCTCTATGTGTATATATATATATATATATATATATATATATATATATATATATATATATATATATATACATATATATATCTAAACATATATATACACATATATATATATATATATATATTATATACATATATGTATATATATACATATATATATTTCGTGGGGGTGATGCAGGTGGGAAATATTGGGCTTAGACTTAGACTGTTAGAGCACATCTCTTGCATTCCTGACTAATGTGCTAACCATTACACCACCTAGGCTCCCTGATCATCACCACCCTATCCACACCTACCTGTCTATGTGGTTCCTTGCATCCGTCACCCGTCGGATATGTGCCAGCCAGGTCACAGCCCCCCTCACACCAGAACTTCAATCTCTGCAGTTGTTGCCGTTGTGCCCTTTCACACTACACTTCGAACATATGTGAGCAAACCGACACTGCTCCTCTGTCTTGGTACATCCTTGCTCACTATTGTGGGAGTAACAGGCACGCTTGCTGCCAGTTGATCCTGCCAATGTCCCGCGTCGCCTGTTTTCACCAAAAGCCCCCTTCTGTTTTTTATCACAGACATTCGCTTGGCTGTAGTGTAAAACACTCTTACCCGTATGGGCCTCAGTGAAAGCAGCGAAACCCTCCGTTTCCGCTAACTTTCTAATGGCAATGTCATACTCAACATGACTGGAATCAAAATAATCATTATGCCTAGCCCGGTGAGAGACAAAACTGATATGATGTAGGATAGCCCGTTAATCCTCAATCGACATCTCCGGGATGTCTAATGCCCACATAGCCGTAGCACACACCAATTCATAGCAGTTCAATTTATTAACGTTTTTCTTGGCAACAGTGTATCGCTTCAGGGACCACTTACTTCTTCTTTTGCGGGAAGCACTACTGCTCGAAGAACTGCTGTCGTGGTGCCTACATCTCCTTGCCCCGCTCCTCGAATGGTTCCTTGCACGACCATAAGTCGAATGGCCGCCTGTCGTGGCCGCCGGCATAGGCCCGACCGGCATCTTTAAAGCTTCCACAGCAACGCCTCCCGCTATCATGACTGTCAAGCCCACTTCGCTCCATCGACGTCGGTCCGCTCTCTCTGCTAGCAAGGCGTCCCTCACCTGAAGCAACTCGTCCAATTCCTTCTCAGCTCGTAATTCCTCAATCTCCCGAAGAGTCTCCTTGCGTAGCTCAGCCACACTCCTGAAGCTCCCCCCCATCTCCAACGCCATGATGTCCTCCTTGCATGTACCCTTAGACATTCTGGCCGCCGAAGTGTTCCTTGTCTCACGCACAATGCTATCCTCCTCAGTGCTGTTACAAACACTATTCTTGTCATGAGTTCTACCACAAGCACTACAAAAAGGCATTGGTGTGCCGTGAGTTTAGCAGAAATACGTGTTGATAGGAATGTCGAAATTGTAATCGACACACACGAGTTTCAGTATTTAGGATGGTAAACTATATCAACACCTGCAACTTAGGGTTATAATACAACCAATAAGGCCTTAGTAACAAGTTCCACGTTGACACTCCTGGCGGTTTTCCCGCCATCCGCCATCTTGGTTAGATTTCACTAATAAAATAAAATTGTAAAATAAAATGGTATTCGACACACACGGCTGTGGTATACTATCCAATTCCTGCAGCTTAATGCGTCGAATATTAATCGACACACACGAGCCTCGGTTTGTAGCAGTGGTAAAATATCAAATTCCTGCAGGTTAGTGTTATAATACAACAAAGATGGCCTCAGTCACTCGTTCCACATCGACAAACATGTCGATAACGGAATGAAATTGTTTCCTGTCGTGCGTCGAAAATGTATTCGACACACACGAGCCTTAGTATGTCGCCGTGGTAAACAATATCAAAATCCTGCAATCTTATTTTACAATACAACCAACATGGCGTCGACAAACATGGCAGCCTTCCCACCATCCACCATTTTGATTATTTTCAATACTAAAATGAAATTGCTTCCTGGCCTGCGCCGAAATTCTAATCGACACACATGAAAGTAAGTATGTAGCAGTAGTAATATATATTAAAATCCTGTCTTCTCAGTTTTATAAATCGACCCACACGGTAACAGCAATCCGTTCCACGTCGACAAACACGGAGGCTTTCCCGCCCTCCGCCATTACAGTCAAAGTCGATATATGTATAATCGACACACATGAAATAGTAAAATAGTAAATGTTTTAGCTCACGATACAGACAGGGCAGATGATCTTCTTCCTGTTTCCATTCATGGTAGAGAGCAGGTAGCAACACAGGTAGCAACACAGGTAGCAAGTAGACTGTGTTTTCCTCAAAGTAAAAATAGATGAGTAGAGGGTGAGGTAGGCAGCTAAAGTGTGGTCAATAATAAGTGGGGGGAGGGGCCACAGCAAAGCAGCGTACAGGCCCACAGCAAATATATAGCATGCACAAGAAACAGTCATAAAAAATCGTAGAATAATAAATAATCATTATTATAAAAACCTTCACCCGCCAATTTAAAATCCGTCCTGCTGAGAGGGAGCGGTAGTGGTAGTGACCAGGCGCAGCTGGTATCATGCGGTCATGAGCTGCTCACAGGTGGCAGTGCAGTGGAGAATGAAGGAACTAACCTAGTCCTATGGTAGTAATAGCTCAGTGACATTAGGGTATAGAGTAAGTAAGGGAGAGAACTGCTAGGGGGTAGTGTCCTTGTTTATATTCCCATAATAGATTATAGAGCACATAATAGATTATATCACACATATATATATATATTTCGTGGGGGTGATGCAGGTGGGAAATATTGGGTTTAGACTTAGACTGTTAGAGCACATCTCTTGCATTCCTGACTAATGTGCTAACCATTACACCACCTAGGCTCCCTGATCATCACCAACCTATCCACACCTACCTGTCTATGTGGTTCCTTGCATCAGCGATCAGTGCAGACTACTTACTATAATTTTACCTCGGTACAACGCCTCGGCTACTCGAGGCCGAGGGTGAAGGAAGCAACATCCGGTACAGCAATTAGCATATTCCACTCGTAATGGGAGGACGTTACGAGGTGTTGCAGCAGTTTTTGCAAGATTTATATTACTTTACATGGCATATTCCTTTATAAAGGTCTGGAGCACATATGTATCACTTTATTTGGCGTTTTCCTGACTTATTTGTCGTTTTATGGAGTTTGTGCTTCGATTCGCCGGTGAGTACTAGTTTTTTGACAGTGCCATTTTGTTTACGTCTTGTCGCAGTTCCCGACTCGATTTTCGCTACTATTCGTAGCGTTTTTATGACTAAACCCAAGAATACTGAAGTTCTTGTGTACAACAATATTCTCTATGAATATTAGAATATTGGTGAATATATTAAAGAATTTATTGGCGAAAAACCGACTTGTGTGCCGGTACGCTACTTTGACAGCGCCATTGGTTTATGTCTTGTCGGAGTTCCCGACTCGATTATCGCTATGGAATTTAGCGGTTATTCTTATGAGTTTAAACCCAAGAATACAGGAGAATACGTATTTCTTGTGGAGAACAATATTCTATGAATATGAGAATATTGACGAACTTTTTGGAGTTAAACCGATTCGGGCGCCGGTACGGTAGAGTGACATCGCCGTGTGGTTTATTTCTGGTCGGTTGCTCGACTTGATTATTGCTTTTGTTTTAGCAGTTTTTCTTATGAGTTTAAACCCAACAAGATAGTAGAATACGTATTTCTTGTGGAGAACAATATTCTAGGAATATTAGAATATTGACAAATTTATTAAAGAATTTATTGGAGTTAAATCGATTCGGGAGTCGGTACGGTAGAGTTGACATCGCCGTGTTTGTTTACCTCCGGTCGGTTGCTCGACCTGATTATTGCTATTGTGTTAGCGGTTATTCTGATGAGTTTAAACCCAAGAATACAGGAGGATACGTATTTCTTGTGTAGATGTGTTTATTACATGAATATTAATCGAATTAATGGTGCATTTACTGGTGTTTTTCGATTTTTATAGAATTAATTTATAATTAAGATTATGTATGTAGATGTTGGTGGTTGCCACATCACAGGTAAAGTTTTTGCTTCAACAAGCCGCCCGTTGCCGAACGGAGAGCGATGTTGGCTGGAGCCTCATCTCGTTGGGATTTTTCCTCGGTTTCTTTTATGGATTCGCGTTGGAAATTAATCCTGGGTTTCTGTTGTGGATTCCCAATTTTTTAAGGCGTACCTCCGAGTTTCGTAGCATTTTCTCCAACTTGCTGGGCGCAGTAGCCGCAGGAGGGAGAAGTGTACGGAACAGAGAGTGTGGGAGGGTACCGATATACTGGTCCCTACCCCTCGTTTGGTTTCGGCTTCCATACCGTTACCCTACGACATGACACATTAGCTTACACGCCTGTTTTGGAACGGTGTAAATACGTTCTCCAACACCAGTAGTTGCCGCCCGTGGCCGAACGGAGGGTGATGTTGGCGGAAGCCACATCACGTTTAAGCCGCCGTTGCATAACGGAGAGCGATGATGGCATCACGGTTATGCCGCTGTTGGCTAATGGAGAGCCATGTTGGCGGAAGCCTCATTAATATTTTACTCGCCCATGGCCGAGTGGTGAGCGATGAGGGCTGTAAGCCACATCTCGTTGTGTCGCCCATTCCAGAACGGAGAGCGATGTTGGCTGAAGCCATATTACGCTTATGCCTCCCGTTGCCTAGAGCGATGATGGTTGTGACCCCATCAGGTTATGTCGCCGGTTACCAAACGGGAAGTGATGTTGGCTGAAGCCACATCCCGTTTAGGCTGTCTGTTACCAAACGGAGAGTGATGTTGGCAGATGCCACATCCTGTTTGGCCGCCTGCTATCAAACTGAGAGCGATGTTGGCTGAAGCCATATCCTGTTTAGGCCGTCCCTTACTAAATGGAGGGCGAGGTTGGCTGTAGTCACATTTCCTTTTGGCCGCCTGCTACCAAAGATGTTGCCTGAAGCCACATCCTGTTTAGGCTGATGTCTCATCACTGTTGTCCGCCTAGGATCGAGCGGAGAGAGATGATGTTTGTGACTACATTATGTTTGTACCCCTTAAAAACGGAGAGTGGTGTGGGTTGAAGTTACATCCCGTTTAGACTGTCCGTTACCAAATGGAAGGCGATGTTGGCTGAAGCCACATACCGGTTAGGCTGCTTGTTACCAAACGGTGAATGATGTTGGCTGAAGCCACATCCCATTTAGGTGGTCTGTTACCTAATGGAGGGTGAGGTTGCCTGAAGTTACATCATTTTTAAGCTGAGCGGTGAACGAGGTTGGCTGAAGTTGCATCACGTTATGCCGCTCATTGACAAACGGAGAGGTTTGTTGGCTGATGCCATATTACGATTAACCCGCTCGTGACCGAGCGAAGACAGAGGTTGGTTGAAGCCACATTATGTACGTCCTGATATGAACTTAGAGGTTCTAGGGATGAAAATAAAAACAATTTGTTGGATGGCCACACTCAAACCTTCTGTTGATGGTTATAGGGTGTCTGGCCTGAGAGATATTTGGCTGGGTTAGCCATGGGTTGTACTGTTACTAACGGTACCAGTCTGGATATGATTATAGATTTTTCTAGGAGGAAACAATAAACAAATAGTTGGTTGAGCACTCTCTATTTTAATGATCCTGAGATCTTTGAGTTAAGGGTTGTTTGCTTACGATGGGAAGTAACCCCAAGGCTCCCATTTCTGATAAGTACTCGTTACCGGTAGCGATGGTTTGAGCCCTCCCTGGTATAACCTGTGTTAGGGGAGCTATGCAGGCCAGATGTCGGCCTGCTGGGCTAGAGAATCGGCTCATGAAGCTAGAGTAATGCTCTCACTCAATATCTCAAGAGAATAAGGAGAGGTTGCAAAGCAAACTCAGAGGGCCATGGGAATGGTTTTTTTCCAGGAGGTAAAAATAATGGTAAGGTTTCCATAAATTGATAATTCATTCATTATGGTCCAGTCATAGTCGAGCTGCTCACAGGCAGTTACCGACCAAGTTATGAAACAGACCAAACTTTTGTAAGGTTTATTTCGAATGAACAACTATATGAATTTACTTGTTTACCAAGTGGTTTAGCTTGTGCTTTCCCTTCTTTACTAATTGTTAATTTGTTCGCTCATGAAAAGTGAAGGACAGGATGTTCCCGGACAGTGAGGATTCATGTTTTGCTGTGCAGTCAAAAGCATCTGGTCAAAATGCAGTAAATGGTTTAGGTACCACATTTACGAAGTTAGGAGTTTCTGGAAAGCATACAACAGAACTAAAATGGATTTTGGGAGGCCGTTGACTTGATGAAGAACTTAGATCATATTAATGTTCTAGAGTTGAGAAGCAGTGTATTTAGGGTTAAGTGTTTAGCTAGCATGCCCTAATGCTATGTCAGGATGTTGACAGATAGTACTACAGTAATGGCTTTCATTCGCAACATGGGAAGGGCAATGTCCAACTCATATAATAAGAGAGTGAAATTAAATTGGAATTGGGGAAGCCACATATATTTTGTTGGCATCATGAAATAATAACATTTGATAAAGTTGTTCATGGCATCCAGAGCAAGATTTTTGGCAAGTGGATGTTGTCTCTTGGATTTGGGAGGAAAATAAATGTTATTACAGTTTCCTAAACATTCAGCCGAATCGGCAAGTAGCAAGGAGGGCTTTGATGGTCCCTGTTTGGGACATGCAGCCATGGTTGGAAGTATTAGCCTTAAGAGCTAAGGACTTTATAATTTTCCTACACGTAAGGGAACATTTTTTAAGCATTAATGATTCGTGGGGATGTGTTAACAACACCCCTTCTGGCATTCCTTTCGGAACACATATTTACAACACTTTGGTTTAGAGAAAGTTACTCGGCATGATTATTTGGACTGGTCATTAAATGATGATATTGGTTCAATAATTTGATTGGGTTGAATCAAGAAAGAATAACAAGTTACATAAATAATTGTTATGCCATCCACAAAATAAATGGGGCATTTTTTGTTTAAATACATAAAGTTAAGCCAATGGAACCATCCCTTGCCGAGGTAGTCCGCCTCTTACGAATGATGCAGGATGATGGATTAGGTTATGGAGCCATTAATGCAGCTCGATGAGCTTTTTCGGTCATCTTACCAAGGAGTGACGGAGAATTAATTGGGAAACACAAAGTCCTTCAGTGTTTTGGGAGGTCATTATATGAAAGAAACCCTCCTAAACCATAGTATAATAGGTTTTGGGATGTCTCAGGGGTATTTAAGTTTTCTTGAAAATGGTCTAGTTAGGGACATCTATAGATAAACAGCTAGGCTATAAATTAGCTGTATTGTTACTTTGGGTAACCAGTCATAGGGCCCAAGTAATTGTTGACCTTTTTATTTACTGGCCTAGACATTGATGACAAGGAGGCCATGTTTGATTTGGAAAATTTTAAAATCAAACAGTACAGGAGATCCCCTCTCCTTGATTCTTTTTAATGAGTTCCAACATGACAGGAAACTGTGTCTAGGGTCAGCCATTAGGGCTTATATATCCAAGATAAAAGGAATACATAATTCCAGACAGTTTTTGGTAAGCTTCATAAAGCCACATAAGGCTTTATCCAGAGATGCGATCGCCAGTTGGAAGATTCACGTGCTCAAGTCAGCAGGCTTCGCACTTTACAAGAGGTGCTATGGTCTCGAAGACGAGACAATTGGGAATCTCAGTGAAGAGAATCCTAGCATATGCCGGCTGCAAGACGGCAAGATCGTTGGCTAAATATGGCAACAAACGACTAGAAAAGACAGGCGGGGTTGTAACCCGCCTACTCACCAACTAAGAAGATGTGAGAATTTACAAAATTGGAATTTTCAACTGAAAAATTACTATGTTTATCAGATAATAGAGGATAAAAATGAGGCTATGTAAAGTCTCCCTCGGCCTCGAGTAGCCGAGGCGTTGTACCGAGGTAAAATAGTATAGTTAGACGAATCTTACCTTGGTACAGATGATGGATAACTCTTGTTTTCCCGAGGTACAAGCCTCGGGTAGTCGTGGACTAGGGCCCGCCCACCACACCCTGCCACGACTATTACGTTTGCTTGTGCCAAAAAGAAAACATGAGGAATTCCAATCATTAAGCTCATTTTTATCCTGAATAATTAGGTGAAGATTGCTGTACCGGATGTTGCTTCCTTCTCCCTAGTCCACGACTACCCGAGTCTTGTACCTCGGGAAAACAAGAGTTATCCATCATCTGTACCAAGGTAAGATTCGTCTAACTATACTATTTGTATATACTTATATGTGTGTATACTATAGATATATAGTAGTCTGCACTGACCTCTCAGGCAAGGAGCCGCATAGACAGGTAGGGGTGGATAGCATAGGTGGTGTAATGGTTAGCACACTGGCCCGGAATGCAAAGAGATGTGGGTTTGAGTCCTGCTCTAGGCACAATATTTCCCATTTTCATCATCCCCCCCATGAGCTATGTGTTGGGTGTGTTGGCCAGGCTAATGCGGGTGTGATGTTTGTGTTTGGGTGGTGTATGTGGTGTGTGTATGTGGTGTGTATGTGGTGTGTATGGTGTGTTGGAGCAGGCTATTGTGTGTGTTGTTTGTATGGTTTTATGTGGTGTGTGGTGTGCGTGATGTATGTGTGTGTGTGAATGTGTGTGTTGGAGCAGGCTAATATGCGTGTGTGTGTTTGTATATATAAGTCTGTGTTGGAGTAGGCTAATATGTGTGGTGTGTATGTCTGTGTGTATGTTGTATGTATTTGTGTGTGTTGTATGTATTTGTGCATGTGTTGTATGTATTTGTGTGTGTTGAAGTAGTCTAATATGGGTGGTGTGTGTATGTCTGTGTGTGTGGTGTGTGGTATATGTATTTGTGTGTGTGTTGTATGTATTTGTGTGTTGTATGTATTTGTCTGTGTTGTATGTATGTGTGTGTGTGTTGTATGTATTTGTGTGTGTTGGAGTATGCTAATGTGTGCGGTGTGTGTATGTATGTGTGTGTGGTGTGTGGTGTATGTATTTGTGTGTGTTGTATGTATTTGTGCCTGTTGGAGTAGGCTAATATGTGTGGTGTGTATGCCTGTGTGTGTGGTGTGTGTTGTATGTATTTGTGTGTGTTGTATGTATTTGTGTGTGTTGGAGTAGGCTGATATGTGTGGTGTGTGTGGTGTGTGTTTTATGTATTTGTGTGTGTTGTATGTGTGTGTTGCAGTAGGCTGATATGTGTGGTGTGTGTATGTCTGTGTTTGTGTGTGTTGGCGTAGGCATGTATGTGACATGTGTATGTATTTGTGTGTGGTGTGTGCGGTGTGTATATATGTATACAGTAAAACCTCTCTAGCTGACCACCTCCACAGATCGACCACTCCCCCATACCGATCGCTTTATTTGGGTCCTAACAATACCATTGTGTGTTGTATGTATTTGTGTGTGTGTTGTATGTATTTGTGTGTGTTGTATGTATTTGTGTGTGTTGTATGTATTTGTGTGTGTTGTATGTATTTGTGTGTGTGTTGTATGTATTTGTGTGTATTGGAGTATGCTAATGTGTGTGGTGGGTGTATGTCTGTGTGTGTGGTGTGTGGTGTGTGGTGTATGTATTTGTGTGTTTTGTATGCATTTGTGTGTGTTGTATGTATTTGTGTGTGGTGTATGTATTTGTGTGTTGTATGTATTTGTGTGTGTGTGTTGTATGTATTTGTGTGTATTGGAGTATGCTAATGTGTGTGGTGGGTGTATGTCTGTGTGTGTGGTGTGTGGTGTATGTATTTGTGTGTGTTGTAGGTATTTGTGTGTGTTGGAGTATGCTGATATGTGTGGTGTGTGTATGTCTGTGTGTGTGTTGTGTGTTGTATGTATTTGTGTGTGTTGGAGTAGGCTGATATGTGTGGTGTGTGTATGTCTGTGTGTGTGGTGTGTGTTGTATGTATTTGTGTGTGTGTTGGAGTAGGCTGATATGTGTGGTGTGTGTATGTCTGTGTATGTGTTGTGTGTTGTATGTATTTGTGTGTGTGTGTTGGAGTAGGCTGATATGTGTGGTGTGTGTATGTCTGTGTGTGTGGTGTAGTGTATGGTGTATGTTTTTTTTATTTTGTTGTTGTTGTTTCTGATGGCTTATTTAACCTGTCCATAATGAGTAAGTTTCAATGTGGCTTGTTTTCATCGCTGAACAAAAATAGTCTCAATTTGGTAGTTAGTCTTGTCATCTTTGCTGTGTTCAGTCAACGTAATATATTGTATAATTGTATAATGTATATATGTGTGTGTGTTGGAGCAGTCTAATATATAGATAACAGATTCACCCCGGACTTCCAGTACAGGGGTGAACGACAACGTAGTCTAAATACGGGCGAAAATAGCTTTAGTGTGGAACAGGAAGTAGAATGCCTGCCACCAGTGTCAAATGGTTACTTATATCAGCACAGAGTTGGTGAAATGGGAGAGAATGCAAAAAGACAAGATGGCAGCAAGAGAACACTGTCGATTTCACTTTTAAATTGCATTAAAGTATATGTTTTATTATATTTTTCAACTCAAAAGTAGCGGGTAAATATGAAGACGTACATAAAGAATATATTGTGCTTCTTAAATTAAAAATTTACCAGCTCAGTTGATTAACCCAGCATGTCGAAATTCTTGGCCAGCTTTTTTAATGGGTTGGTTTTCACCCCTGTACTGAAAGTATGGTGTGAATCTTTTATCTAGCTAATATAGTAATCTGTGTGTGGTGTGTATGTCTGTGTGTTGTGTGTTATGTATGTATCTGTGTATGGTACTTTGGTAGTTGCCTTGTCATCTTAGCTGTGTTCAGTCAATTTAATATATTGTATACATTTATATATACATATATATATGTAGTGTCTGTGTGTGTTGGAGTAGGCTAATATGTATGTGACATGTGTATGTATTTCTGTGTGGTGTGTGCGGTGTGTATATATGTATACAGTAAAACCTCTCTAGCCGACCACCTCCACAGATCGACCACGCCCCTATATCGATCGCTTTATTTGGGTCCTAACAATACCATTGTAAGGATATCCTAACTCCCGAAACCGATCACCTTCCTAAATTGTCCAATTAAAGTCGGTCCCATGGTCGGTCGATTTAGAGAGGTTTTACTGTATGTATACATATATGGGGATTGGGTTGGGTGTGGGTGGGGGGGGGGGAGGGTGGGGGGTGTTGTTGGAGCAGGCTAATATCAGACAGGGCCCGCAGTAGCGATAAGATTGTCCGGCCAAGCTGTGGTCACCCCGACCCCGGCCTTACCGACGTGTGCAGATAAGATTGGGCGGCGTGAGCAAATCGGTCGTTAGGGTGAGAAGGGTATTTGTGTGAGATAAGAGGTGTAGGGGCGGGGCGTGGGCGATAAGGCGGGGATGGAGGGGTGGGGGCGTGAGGCGTGACGGGGTTTGGGGGTTGGGGGTTTAGGGTTTGGGGGTGGGGGTCGGGGTGGGGGTGGGGCAGTGAGGGTTCGGGGTAACGATGGGAACCCCTATATCCAGGGGCCTACTGCTGAATGGATGGGTGTATGGGTAGGGGTGGGGGTGGGGGTGTCGTAAATTAGATAGCCTACATCCCAGCAACAATCCGCCAATCTATGCAACCAGCTGCCCGCCCATTACCAGCGGGAGGAGGCCTGCATAATGACCGCCGGACACTCCCCGTGAATTTGTCGGCATTCCTGTTGATCAGCCGTAGGTGTATGTCAAGTACCTAAGTGTGAGTAGGGAGATCTCCCTAGAACACAAATTGTAACTTGGGAAAACTTACCGCTGTGTATAACTTACAGCATCCTCAAAGGCCAGTTGCTCTCATACTATGTCTATGTGGTGTGGGAGGTTAAAAATCCCTTGGGTCGGTAAAAGTTTAGGCCCGGGTTTTCTATCGACAAACTGTCTAATGGTGAAAATGAGTTTATTCAGACTTATCCATGATATGCAGTATAAATCTTCAAAATCTTCAAGAAAGCGTGGCCGGGGGGGGGGGGCGAGGGTACGGGAGGGGGGGGGGGGGTCAAATGATACAAATGGTGCATTTGGTGAATTTTGATGAATATATGTGTGAGACTAAGAACCCCCCCCCCCCCACCCCGAAAAAAATACCCAGCAACCTAAAATGATTCTTTGGTGGGAGATTACAAATTAAAAACGGGAAATCAGAAGATTGGCTTTATTTTGCTATATTTTAGGGAGAACTCGGGCCATATTGGGAGACTAGGAACCTCTGTATACATATACATATACATATATACATATACATATATATATATACATATAGGCCTACATGCACATACACATACGCATACACATACTCATACACATATATAATATACATATACACATGCATATACATATACACATTCATGTACACGTGCACATACATGTACACATACACATACACATACACATACCCATACACATAGCTATCCAGTGGAGGGGAGGTGGACCGCAGGTGGCGCCACTGGTTAAGTGTTGAATCTTCCGAGTATAATATTAATAATATCAACAATATCAATAATGTCAATAATCACAAAAATCCCCTTACGTCTCTATATACTCGCATAATGCATTATGCATCAAATACACAGTTGCTGGGGTAGCGAGGCTGATTTAGATATCAATTGACTTTCTCTTGTGGCGTTCTCTGTGGCGGAGTGGTTAGAGTGTCTGACTTTTTTCTAGGTCAGACTCCTAATCTGAGGGTCGGCTGTTCGATTCCCGTGCCCCCAGCTCTGCCAATTTGGATTTCCACTGCTGTGTATAACTTACAGTTACAGCGTCATCAAAGGCCGGTTGCTCTCATACCATGTCTATGTGGTGTGGGAGGTTAAAAATCCCTTGGGTCGGTAAAAGTGTAGGCTCAGGCTTTCTATCGACCAGCAGTGGAATGAGGAAGAACAGTCATCTATGACTGAAATTTCCCCTACTTAAACAACTAATGGACCAAAAAACAAACAACAAAAAACTTTCACCCAGCATCCCATGCTTGGTCGTATTCCGTAGAGCCCTGCATCACAATCTTTTGCACACTAACTGCTGCATCTAGACTAGACCCCCATACCCACCCCCACACCCTCACACCCCCGCCTACCCAGCCCTACAATGTGCGCCCTACGCGAGGCCCTGAGCACCCAGCGTTCCATCCAGGGTCCCGGGCCGAGCACCGAGCGGCGCCCCATGCGCCCCGTGCGCGGACGTGGTGCGCACCTGTAGCCGACCATGGCTGATTACCGGGCGGCACAAAGCACCTTTGATGTGCCCTCCTCAGATGGGGCAGGTGAGATTAGGCCGGGGTGGCCGCCCCCGGCCACGCGGCCACCCAGCTCGGGGGTGACAAGTCTGTGACTGGGGGACGCCGCCCCGCCCCGCCGCCCCGCCGCCCCGCCGCCCCGCCGCCCCGCCGCCCCGCCCCGCCCCGCCCCGCCCCGCCCCGCCCCGCCCCGCCTCGCCCCGCCTCGCCCCGCCCCGCCCCGCCCCGCCCCGCCCCCCCCGCCCCGCCCGCCCGCCTCGCCGGCCCCCCCGGCCCGCCCGCCCCGCCCGGCCCGCCCGGCCCGCCCGCCCGGCCTGCACGGGGCCCATTGAGACGCCTGTTGTGCCCTGCCTCGTTAGACCGGCTCCCCCTTCCCCCTGTCCCCGGCCTTCTCCCCTACCCCGGTCCCTTCCGTCCCCCGCCCGCCAGGCGGCCACAGTCCGCTCATTGTGTCTAGATCTACGTCTGTCCTTCGTGTGTGTGTATACATGGATGTGTGCGCGTGCGTACGTGTGTGTGCTTCACCGCATGTGTGTGTGTATACATGGATGTGTTATGCACGGATGTGTGCGCGTGCGTACGTGTGTGTGCTCCACCGCATGTGTGTTTGTGTATGTACATGCGTGTATAGATATGTGTGTATGTGTCTATATATCATGTGTGTATATGTGTAAATATATGCATATGTGTATAAGGTGTGTGGCTGTGTGTGTATATATATATAGTTAAAATTGATACCGTAGACCATGACATCCTACTCTCAAAACTTAGGCACAACGGAATTCGAGGCCAGGGACTTAAATGGTTTGAGAGTTACCTAAGCAATAGAAAGCAATTTACATACATAAACGGTAAACGATCCAAGCTAAACTCAATCAGCAATGGTGTCCCCCAAGGTTCTGTCCTGGGACCTCTCCTATTTTTGATCTACACAAATGATATAGTCAACTGTACAAAACAAGATGTCAAAACAAGGTTATTTGCAGATGATACCAACGGCTTCATAACCTCAAATTCACCCAAACAACTAAAACATTCAATTAAAACATTCCTTTCAGACATATTTACATGGTGCAATGATAACAAATTAACAGTAAACCTGAACAAAACATGCTACACAATATTTAAAAGCAGAAGTACAACCATTCCTGATTACCTAAACAACATAAAGATAAACAATAACACAATAAAGAGAGTCCCTTCTGTGAAATACCTAGGTATAATTCTAGATGAGAACCTCAACTGGGATGAACATATTGATGACTTAAATAATTCAATAATTAAAACGGCTAACTCATTTAAAATAATCAGACGACGGGTACATGAGGAAAATAAAAAATTACTATACTATGCATACGTTTACTCCAAAATCCAGTATGGTATAGAGGTGTATGGGAGAGCCAAATCATCAACCCTAAAAAAGATACAGACACAACAAAACAGAGCCTTGAAAATACTGTATAGCAAAGACTATCTCACCCCAACTAAATCACTTCATAAAGACCTGGACTTACTTATGGTAACATCTCACCCCAACTAAATCACTTCATAAAGATCTGGACTTACTTATGGTAACTGACATTTATAAAATATACATTGCAAAATTTGTTTACAAGCAAAAGAATGGCCTCCTCCCTGAAATATTTGATAATCTCTTCAAAGAAAACAATCAGGTCCATTCCCATAACACACGACAGATAAATAACATACATCACAAACACACTAGAAACAAATATGGCAAAATAACAACTGAAAACCAAGGAACCAATATCTGGAACTCAATACCAGTAGAGATTAGAAACCTTCAAACTTTGAAAAACTTCTGTAAAAAACTAAAGATAAGCTATCTCAATGCATACTAAATCGATTACCAGTAAAGAATATATATAATACCCCTATTAACATACATGCAAAATAACTACTGATACTGCATGTAAGTACATGAATCCATGACACAATATCCATATAATATTCCTATCATTACTTTGTTTTTTACTAACTGTGAAGAGACGCATCAGTAGCTCATCATAATCATTAGTTAAAAATGTAGCTTAAGTTTAATAATTTGTTATTGTCATCACTTGTTCATTCACATCATGGAGACCAGCTAGATAAGCATCGCTTTTCTGGGATCCTTTCTGTCTGTAAGGAATTTGTATGCATTTATTGTATCACCTCAATTTATTGTAAACATACCTTGCAGAGAGTTAAAATAAAAGAATTGAAAGCGTTAAGGCCAGGCGCAGCTGGCATACAGTGCACAGGGCCGCTCACAGGGGGCGCCACTGTGGCCTATGTCATACTAACAGGGTCAGCTAGATCGGATACAGAGCTAACTATTACATAGGGAACTGAAGATCGGTCGTGTCCTTGTTTATATTCCCATAATGGATTATAGAGCACATATATAGTGTGTGTGTTTGTGGCCGGGTATATGTCTGGATGGCTGTGTGTGTATGACTGTGTGTATCTGTGTGGCTGTATTATGTATATGTGAATGACTGCGTATGTATGAGGATGTGTGTGAATGTATATTGCTGTGTATGTGTGTGTGTGTGTGGCTGGGTATGTGTCTGGGATGGCTGTGTGTGTGACTGTGTGTATGTGTATGGCTGTATTATGTTTGTGAATGACTGTGTGCATATGTGTGATGATGTGGGTGAATGTATATTGATGTGTATGTGTGTGTGGTTGGGTATGTGTCTGGGATGGATGTGTGTGGTATGATTGTGTGTGTGTATGTGTGGCTGTATTATGTGTGTGTGAATGACTGTGTGTATGTCTGAGGATGTGTGCGAATGTATATTGCTGTGTATGTGTGTGTGGCTGGGTATGTGTCTGGGATGGCTGTCTGTGTATGACTGTGTATGCGTGTGGCTGTATTAAACTATTATGTGTGTGAATGACTGTGTGCGTATGTGTGAGGATGTTTATTGCTGTGTTTGTGTGTGAGTGCCGCGTGACACAGCCCAACAGGGGGGCGGGGTTTGGAGTGGGGCGGGGGCAGTGTGTCGCACTGGGGGGCGGGGGGGTGGGCACCATGTGGGTCGTGCTGAGGAGGATGTTGTGTTGGGGGGGGGGGAGGGATATGCGGTGGGGAGGGTGGCGGGCGAGGGTTCACTGACACCGCTAATAGCAACAACGTTGTCACACACGTCATTGTTGACAACTGACGCTTCCATCCGAATCTTCTGCCACCCACCAGCCCCTCCTCCCACCTATTTGTGTGCGTGAATGTTTTCTGTTGTTATTTTCATTTTTGTTGAGTTGGACAAGTGGCTACCTGTCTTCCGGCAAGGTGAATGTTCCATCTACATTTAAAGCTGTACAGTCCGATGAAATATCAAATTTTCAAAACCAACCCAATTATCTAGATTTGATTTTACATATCTAACTTAGATACTAATGCACTTATTAAGCATTTGTTTTGGCGTAGAAGGCAATACTGAGTCAATTTAACAGAACCTGTTACTGCAGAAGTCTATGGTGTCAGAGTTTTGGCAAGCATGCCAAAACTAATTTTCCATGTTTGCACTCAAAATATCTAAAAAGTTTACCATTTAAAAAAAAAGTTTACCATTTAAAATATAAGTAACTTTGAACTAATGTAAAGTAGATACTAGTGATCGATCTAATATATTTATCTCAGAAAAAATACAGAAATTCAAAACCATCGGACTACGCAACTTTAAGAAAGGTAGTGGAAACAGGTAATCAGTCTGGTTAGGGGAAGTATGGCTGTCTGTACATACTTTCAATTTCCTGTGTCTGTGGTTGTTTTTGTACATTTTTCCCCCTGTTTGTTGTTTTCTTTCTATTAACCCGCAACAAAAATGGTTAACGTTATAATGACAAGAAGTCAACTTAGTCTAAAATGGAGACATGTTGGCGTTCGTGAGCAATGTCCTTCTGGGTTTCTTTGAATGTGTTTTGTTGGTTCCTTGTGCATATTGACCTATGGTAACAGTACTCAGGTTTCTTTGAACCTGTTTTGCTGGTTCCCTGTGCATATTGACCTATGCTAACACCCAGGTTTCTTTGAACATCTTTCAGGGGTTCCTTGTGTGCATATTGACCTATACTAATACCCACATTTCTTTGAACATGTTTTGCTGGTTCCTTGCGTACATTGACTTAAGCTAACACACATGTTTCTTTGAACATATTTTGCTAGTTCCATGTGCATATTGACCTATGGTAAAACCTGGGTTTCTTTGAACATATTTTGCTAGTTCCTTCTGTATATTGACCTATGCTAACACCCAGGTTTCTTTGAACATGTTTCGCTGGTTCCTTGTGCATATTGACCTATATTACATTACTCAGATTTCTTTGAACATGTTTTGCTGATTCCCTGTGCATATTGACGTATGCTAACAGTAACACCCGGGTTTCTTTGATCGAGTTCCAACATCTCAAAATAGTTTTAGATCTGACTAAAACCGAGGTCTCTAACATGGCTTCTCTGTATTAATACTATTATGTAACTCCCTTCTCAGGAGGGGCTTGTCTGTCTGTGTATGTGAGTGTGTGTGTGTGTGTGTGTGTGAGTGTGCGTGAGTGTGTGCGTGTATGTGTGAATGAAACACAAGCATCCGCGCAATATAATTATGCTCGACGTACACCGTCAACTGGACAACACACATTAACAACTCAACAGTTGAGCTAGTTGGTTGGTTGTTAAAGTTTTACGTCCTGGGAACATCTTAGGTCATATCAGGATGGGTACCGACTTGTGACGATGGTCACCCATGGCAACCTTATAGTGCTGCCCCATTGGGAGACCAGGCCACCAGCACCATGACCTGATCTAGTGATTTTCAACTCAGTCACATTATCCTGACACCGAGCCAACCAGTCCTTGCCCTATCCTAATAATGCCGAGCACCTGTTTAGGAAGCGACAAGTATAAATTTCTAATTCATTGGTTTGACTGGACCAGGGTTTTGAACCCACGATCTACCAAAACGGGGAGACGGACGCTCAACTTGTTTGGGGCAGCACTATAAAATAGCCATAAATGTGGACTGTCACAAGTTGGTACCCGTCCTGATATGACCGTAGATGTTGCCATGATGTAAAACTCCAACAATCAACCAACCAATCAACCAACCTGATATGACCTTAGATGTTGCCAGGACGTAAATCTCCAACAACCAACCAACCAACCAACGCACCCACCCGATCGCACTGTAAAGTTTCATGTTTAACCTCCTTTAAATAAATTTAAATAAATTAAACCCAACAAAATATTGCCACAAATTTAAAAGAAAATTAAATTTTGACGGATGTAATTGGCGAGGCGGTAGTGACTTGGCGAGCAGACGCTCTAATTGGGGGTGAGGTGCCGGCCCCACGCTGCGCGCCTCGCCGCCCGGCGGACGCTGCGGTCGGCGGCGGCGGCGTCCCAGCGGCGGCGTCCCGGCCCCTCCAGCCAAGCGCCCCCCCCCCCCCCCCCCCCTGGCCCGAGCCCACACACCCTCCCCCCGCCCCACGCCGCTCCACCCTCCACCCGCCCCGAGCCCCTTGCCCATACACCCTAACCTCGCCCCTTGTCCACACACCCTCCCCTCCCGGCTCCGCGCCCACACACCCTCCCTCCGCCCTCGCCCCTTGTCCACACACCCTCCCGCCCCCGGCTCCGCGCCCACACACCCTCCCTCCGCCTCGTCCCCACCCCCGCCCCGCGCCCACACCCTCCGCCCGCCCGCCACGCACATCCTCTCCCCGCAGGACCTGAATTAGTGGCGAGCGGCGGCGGCCAAGTTTACAACCTAGCGCGCCCGAAATGGAACGGGGCTAGTCAGACCTGAAAACGCGCTGCCCGATCTTGTGTTTGTGTGTGTTTGTGTGTGTGTGTTTGTGTGTGTGTAGTGCCACACATCGCTACACACCCTTCTCTTGTCATGTCCCGCTCCCGCCGTCACTGCCCGGTGCACTACCCCCAACTTCCCCGCCCAGGCCTCACAAATTACCCCCCCCCCCCATCTCACTCCTACTCCCACTCACCCCCCCCCCCCATACACACTCACTTACTCATTCCCACCCATTCCTAATCTCAACCATTCACTTCTAGTACATCTTTCCATTCACTCCCGCTCCCATTCCAACTCCCACTCCCACCCCCACTCACACTCCCGCTCCCACCCCAGTCACACTCCCGCTCCCACCCCCACTCCCACCCACACTCACACTCACACTCCCGCTCCCGCTCCAGTGGTATAGAAGCTGTTACTCCTGAAGTCTATGGTGTCACAATTGTTATGTGGTTGCCAACATTAATTTGGCATGTTTTCACTTCAAATATCTCCCAAGTTAGCAATTTAAAATTAAAGTAATTTCAAACTAAAGCAATGTAGATTATAGCAATCATTAAATTGTAGAAACTCAAAGTCAAAACCATTGGGCCATGCAACTTTAAAGATGACATCAAATTTTCAAAACAAAAACAAATATCTAGATTTGATTCTACATAGCTAACTTAGATACTGGTGCACTTATTAAACATTTGCCATCACATATAAGGGAATATTGAGGCAATTGAATAGAACCTGTTACTGCAGAAGCCTATGGTGTTAGAGTTTTGGCAAGCTTGCCAAAATTAATTTAGCACATTTGCACTTCAAATATCTCAAAAGTTTGCCATTTAAAATAAAAGTTACTTCAAACTAAACTGAGGTAGATTATAATGATCAATCTAATAAAGTAAAATTTTTATCTCAGAAAACTATGAAACTTTAAGCTCAGTTTGAACGCAAAGACACACACACATATGCACACACACACACACACACATATATATATATATTCACACACGCAGACATGCACCTACATGGATCCTGATATTGATAGCTAAACTTAGTGGGGTTATTGTTATGCATTTGTTTTTTAACCATCTTGCAGTGAGATTAAGCTAATAACTATTTTAAATTAAATAATATACCACTTCCTGTATGTATGCGTACCAGTATGTATTGCTGTAGTGTGATTTTCCCACCTATCCTAGACGCTCTACCTTAGCATGTCCTTGTACCGAACTATAGTGGGTGTCTGTGCCCCGACTTTGTTATCTCGGAAGTTACGTGTTAGAAGTGCCACCCATAGAACCCTTACTAACCTCCTCAGAGAATGCCTTCATAGAAGCCCTAAGAAGACTAACAAAGTGACAGAAGCCTTCCTAGATAAAGGATTCACCCGGTACTCGCAGTACACGGGTGAATACCAACCCTATATAAAAACGGTCGAAAAAGCGGGTTAATGAAATGAGAGCCTAATTTCATAATCTAAGAAGCAACATTTATTCTTTGTAGATGTCTTCATATTTACCCGCTACTTTTGAGTTGAAAAATATAATAAAACATATACTTTAATGCAATTTAAAAGTGAAATCGACGGCGTTCTCTGACAGCCATCTTGTCTTTTTGCATTCTCTCCAATTTCACCAAATCTGTGTCAATATATGTAGCCATTTGATCATGGAACCACAGTTTCTACTTCATGTTCCATACTAATGCTATTTTCGCCAGTATTTAGACTACATTGTCGTTCACCCATGTACTACAAGTACTGGATGAATCTTTTATCTATCCTACACCCATCACAGGACCCCGACACCTACCCCGATATAACATCAACACATGCATTCACAGAAGCCCTCACAGAAGCCCTCACAGAAGCTCTGACAACAGCCTCACAGAAGTCCTCACAGAAACCCTCACAGAAACCCTCACAGAAAACGCTCACAGAAGCCCTCACAGAAGCCGTAATATAATCCGTCACATAAGCCCTCACAGAAGTCACAGAAGCCCTTCTACTCGCCTTCCCCAAAATCCCTAACAGAAGCCCCACTCCCCGCCTTCCCCAGAAGCCCTCCCAGAAGCTCTTATCCTGAACCCCCGCCATTATCTCTTAATTTATGATCTATCTTCAACCCCAACCCTCCTCCTACCCCTCTACCCGTTAAGTGGGGAGAGAAGAAAATAAATAATGTGAGTTTCACAAAGCTGGTGGCGATTTGTTAGCTACCCACCTGCCCCCGTGTGAATTGATTGTCACGTCTTAAGCAGACTGCCGGGCGCCGCCTGGCCGCCGGGCAGGGTGTCAAAGTGGATGTTTTATAAGCACGCCGATACCAATTAGCGCAAACCTGCAACCCGCCAGCCAGGCTGCGCGAGGCGGGTTCCAGACTGTCACTGTTCGCGCACCTAGTGTTGTATCCCAGCATGCACCTGTCTGAGGCGAGCCAGCAAGGTCAGACCGCCCGTTGGTTGGTTGGTCTTATATTTGATTAATCCGATGGCTTTGAGGTTCTACCATCCGCGATACATATGTTAGGTTAATCGTTGCAATCTACCTTCACTTTGAAGTCAATCTTTCTTTTAAATGGCTACCTTTAATTAGTTGGTTTGTTGTTGGAGTTTTACGTCCTGGCAACATCTAATGTCATATCAGGATGGGACAGTGCACACTCATGACAGTGCACACTCATGGAGACTTTATAGTACCGCCCTACTGGGAGACCAGGCCACCAGCAACATGATCTGATATCCCACTTAGTCACATTATCCTAACACTGAGCCAACCAGTTACTTGCCCTATCCTAATAATGCAGAGCACCTTGCTAGGAAGCAACAAGTATACATTTTTAAGTCATCGGTTTGATCCGACTCGGGTTCAAACTGGTGGATTCGAATCCCACAATCTACCAAAATGGGAGACGGACACTCAACTCATTCGGCCATCCTGTCTGGTCCAGCCCGTTGGCGTAGCGATGGTTTGGCGCTGGCAGTCGGTTGATTGTTAATCTGAAGCCCCCCCCCCCCCCCCCCCACACGTGTTGGGGGTGGGAGGGGGCAGATCCGGCAGTGGAGGGTTAACAGGTTGATAGGGCTACCTGTGGGTAAACACTGCGTTGCACGTAGACGCCTCTCTATGGGGGGTTAAGTACCGCGTTGTAACGAGCAGACCGCTGGTCGCGGCGCACACCGCGTCTCAGCACCGGCCCTGACTAAATGTCGTCTCCTTGAATCAAATGTTGTCTGCTTTGATCAAATGTTGTCTGCTTTGATCAAATGTCGTCTGCTTTGATCAAATGTTGTCTACTTTGATCAAATGTTGTCTGCTTTGATCAAATGTTGTCTGCTTTGATCAAATGTCATCTGCTTTGAACAAATGTTGTCTGCTTTGAACGATGTCATCTGCTTTGATCAAATGTTGTCTGCTTTGAACAAATGTCTGCTTTGAACGATGTCATCTGCTTTGATCAAATGTTGTCTGCCCTGATCAAATGTCGTCTGCTTTGATCAAATGTCTGTTTTGATGAAATGTTGTCTGCTCTCTTATGAAACTCACTGAGATGTAGTGTTATTCACTGAAAACCAGTCCATGTCCCCCGTTAGATTAAGGCGGATGAACAAGATGTCGTCTGCTGTCTTTAAGGTGGTATTTTAGGAGGTGTACTTCTAAGTACTGTAACTTGTGTCCTTTTGCTTAATGTTTCATGTGTATTATAATTACCATTAAACAAACAACTATCAACTAACAACTAGCAACCACCAAATGTCAATTACCAACCACCAATTAATAACCACAAACTACCAACCATCAACCACCGACTACCAATCGCCAACCACCAACCAGTAACCAGCAACTACCAACCACCAACTCTCACGCATACAATGCCATGTTCAAGCTATTGATAACTTTATTAGATGTGGGGAGTGCTGGGATGAATTAAATAAATTAATGACTTCCATGTTCTGGTGCTTAAGTTGTAGTAATGAAGCAAAGTACATTCCACAATGAATAGTACAAATCGGGAACCAGCGAAGTGGCCTTTTCGCCTCTTGATTGGGACACACCAAGGAACCAGTGAAGCGCCCTTCCCTCCTTCAGGGTGGCACACACTAGGGAACCAGGGAAGTTCCTTTCCCGCCTCTTTGATGACACACACTGGGAAACCAGTGAAGTTTCCTTCCCACCTTCCGGGTGCCACACACTGGAAAACCAGTGAAGTTTCCTTCCCGCCTTCCGGGTGCCACACACTGGGGAACCAGTGAAGGTCCTTTCCCGCCTTCCGGGTGCCACACACTGGGGAACCAGCGAAATTCCCTTCCCGCCTTTTGGGTGCCACACACTGGGGAACCAGCAAAGTTCCCTTCCCACCTTCCGGGTGGCACACACTGGGGAACCAGTGAAGTTCCTTTCCCGCCTTCCGGGTGACACACACTGGGGAACCAGTGAAGGTCCCTTCCCGCCTTTTGGGTGCCACACACTGGGGAACCAGCGAAGTTCCCTTCCCACCTTCCGGGTGGCACACACTGGGGAACCAGTGAAGTTCCTTTCCCGCCTTCCGGGTGACACACACTGGGGAACCAGTGAAGGTCCCTTCCCGCCTTTTGGGTGCCACACACTGGGGAACCAGCGAAGTTCTCTTCCCGCCTTTTGGGTGCCACACACTGGGGAACCAGCGAAGTTCTCTTCCCGCCTTCCGGGTGCCACACACTGGGGAACCAGCGAAGTAAGTATTAGAAGGGGGACGATGTTCAATTTCGCCCCTGGTGCATCTTTGAGAGCCTGCTGTGACTATGGCTGCTTAGAACCTGATTTACTGGTGAGGAAAGTTTACACTGTTTGAGGTGTCCATTCAAACATGCCTAACGTCCCCCCCCCCCCAACCCCCCCACAGACACAAATACACACAAACATAAATACACACACACACATACAAACAAACATGTTGCATCCAATATTCCGGACCGGTGTAAAGATTTCAAATTCCCCCCTGATTTAAGTTCCCCCATGGGAACTTGAAAATGTTTTCAAATTCACCCACAGGAATTTGAAAACGTTTTCGTTTTCCGTCCCTCATTTTAACTTTCCCTCCCCCCATTTTTGAAGAATTTTCTTTATTTTTGTTAATTTTTGAAATTTTTCATGACAAATATAATAATACACAGAGAAGAGCATAATGGAAATTATTACTAGTACAACAAGAAATAATTCATCCCAAACGACACAAAAAGTCTCCAAGATGGCTCAGAAAAAAATATTGTAGGTCTGAATTGTAAAACGTTTTTAAAAGTTTTTTAAACAACTTCAAATTCCCAGAGGGGCCAATTGAAAATAGGGGGAGGAATCTGAAAACTGTTTTTAATTTACCTCACGGGAATCTGAAACCGTTTTCAATTTCACGGGAGGGAAATTAAATACGTTTTCAGATTCCCAGGGGGAACTTGGAAAGGGGGGAAATTGAAATCGTTACACCCGGATGAGTTGAACGAATGAGTTGAGCGTTCATCTCCCGTTTTGGTAGATCATGGGATTCAAACCTACAGGTCCGAATCCTGTTCGAGTCAAACCAATGCCTTGATAGCCTGACGCTTGGCATTATTAGGATAGTGCAAGGACTGGTTGGTTTATTGTCAGGATAATGTGACTGAGTGGGGTATCAGGTCATGGTGCTGGCGGCCTGGTCTCCCAGCAGGGAAGCACTATAAAGCCACCATGAGTGCACACTGTCACAAGTCGGTACCCATCTTGATATGACCTTAGATTTTGCCAGGACGTAAACCTCCAACAACCAACCAATCTAATAATATGGCGGTGGAGGTGGGTGGCTTTCTCTGGCCACAGGTCTCCATGGATTCCTTGTGGCGGCTAAAATATGATACGGTCGAAGTGAGCAGTGTGACCACAGTTAATATACAGGCCTTTTGTGTAGTGTGTGTGTAGTGTGTGTAGGGTGTGTGTGTTGGGGGGGGGGGGGTGACGTGAAACTGACTTGAGCGATATTGGGTGCATATGGTCCAATGGCTTTGCGGTGGCCAGCTCATCATTGTCGTCTGCCATCCTGCTGGTTATGTGATCTCTCGAGTTAAATGGACATCTATATTTTATATATGGTTTGATAATTTATGAGGATTTAGTGTGTCTTTGATGTTTGAGAGGGGGGGGGGATGTTGAGTGAAAATTTATGAGCAGAAGGTGCTGTTTTTGTATTAAGCTATGCCAATGTCATGGTTGTGTTGGTGGCTTTGCAAACGAAGGGAAATAGCATGCTTAGAATAGGACTTGAACTCATACTTCTGTCACCCCAAATTAACCATTAGGCTAACTTGCCTCCCTGATGTCTGGTTGAGGTTTGTCCTTTTTGAATAGAAGCGCAGTTTGAAGAAGCTACCCCACCTATATTTGCTTACCAACCTCCACACAGCTGATGAAGGAGATTAAAGCATTAGAAACATCATGATATAATTATAGAGCTCCAACCCCCGCCCATAAAAAGCCACCTATAAAAACCTACAGAAATGCAAAAACAGTATATTTGTACTCCCCTCCTCCGCCCCCCCCCCACACAAAAAACCACCACCACACAAAACAGCTAAAATAAATAACACTTTACCAGTATTAACAAATATGAAAATATTCTACAGCAAAGTACAACACCCCACCACTCTCTGAACACAGAATAGAACAACACTCTGGTTAGGCTATGGTAATTAATAGATTAGAGAACTGTCAATCATCTTGAAATCGGAGGGCGAAAATCGATATTTCTTCCACGAACTAGTTGCTAAATATTTCATGTCGTGATAAAGCACTGTAATTGTGTATAGTGGAAAATTGGCGGTTGAGTATGTGTATTGGGGGGGGGGGGAGGGGAGGGAGCGAGGTAAATTCCTGATCTCCAGAAACTGGCTACCCCCGCCCCCCGACACACCCCTCACACCCTCACACCCCTTACACACTAACACCCCCTCACACCTTCACACCTTCACACCCTCACCACACACACACCTAAACTAGCCGTGTTTGATCTCGGCGGCGCCGCCTCCCGCAATGCCACACACACACACACACACACTCACACACACAAACACACACACCACGGTGACCACACTCCCTACTCACCTTTAATGGCGTTTTAACAAACGGTCACATCTCCACAAATCACGTCTTTGTGTGTGAACAGGCCGGACCGGCGTCACCTGCCACAAGTTGTTCTACGCCCGGCAGGTGGCGCTGTAGGGACCGTGTCTTCCTCAAGGAGACCGCCTGCCTGCCTCTCTCCCCCTCTCTCTTCCCCAGCCGTCCCTATCTGTCTCTCTCTTTCCCCCTCCCCTCTCGCTCTTCCTCTCTCCCCCTCTCTTCTCCTCCCATCTCTCTCTTCTCCCCATCCCTAGTTCTCCTTCTCCCTTCGCCCCCTCTCCCCCTCTCTCTTCTCCCCCTCTCTTCTCCCCCTCTCTCTCTCTTCTCCCCCTCTCTCTTCTCCCCTCGCCATCTCTTCTCCCCCTCTCAATTCTCCCCTCCCTCTTCTCCCCTCCCTCTCTCTCTTCTCCCCTCCCCTCTCTTTTCTCCCTCCCCTCTCTCTTCTCCCCTCCCTCTCTCTCTCTTCTTCTCCCCCCCTCACTCCCATTCCCTCTCTCTCCCCTTCCCTCTCTCCCCATCCCCTCTCCGCCACTTCCTTCTCTCTTCTGTTCTCGGCTCTCTCTTCTCCCCTCCCCTCTCTCTGCTCCCCTCCACCCCCCTCTCTTCCTCTCCGACTGACTGACTGACTAACTGACTGACTGACTGACTGACTGACTGACTCACTGACTCACTGACTGACTCACTGACTCACTGACTCACTGACTGACTCACTGACTCACTCACTCATTGACTGACTGACTGACTCACTGACTCACTCACTCACTCACTGACTCACTCACTGACTCACTCACTGACTCACTCACTCACTCACTCACTCACTCACTCACCCACTCACTCACTCACTCACTCACACCTCCCCTGCCTTCCTTCATTTCCTTTTTTCTTTCCTTCCTTCCTTCCTTCCTTCCTTTCCTTCCTTCCTTCTTTCTGTCATTCCTACCTTCCTCCTTCCCTCCTCCCTTTGGTCCTCCCTGCTCCCCCTCCCTCCTCCATCCTTCCCCATTCCCCCCTTCCCATTCTCCCTTCCCTCCCTCGCTTTCCCCATCGCTCTTCCCTTCTGCCGCCCTCCCCCTCCATCTGCCCTCATCGCTACCCTTTCCCCAATACCCCTTCCCCTCCCATCCATCGCTCACCCTCCTTCTCTCCTCCTCCCCCCTTCCCTCATCCACGATCCACTCCTTCCGGCCCTCTGCAGCCCTACATTTCCATCAATGTCTATTCCATAGTTTGAAATTAAAATCAAGTTTCAAATATTAAATTTTTTTTTATTGCAACTAGTAAAGCACCATGTTGTTTACGTTAGCGTCCTGTGTATATTACAGTTCTGAGCCCAAGGCTGTCAATCGTAAATATTGGCTGCGACAAAGCCGCGGTTGATATGACATCATGTTGGCCTTTTGGGAAAGGAGGTGAAGGAAAGCTTCGTTATCGTAGTTCAAGTCTCAAGCCCCATATTAGTGGCGGAATGTGTGGAGTCATTTAAGACATGTGTAATTTGAAATATCCGTGTGTTTTACTGCATAGTTAGTGACACAACATTTGATATTATAATTGACCTCGAACCTGGTCTCTTTCTTTCTTTCTTTCTTTCTTTCTTTCTTTCTTTCTTTCTTTCTTTCTTTCTTTCTTTCTTTCTTTCTTTCTTTCTTAATATAGCCTAGACTTATTAGCGACATATTATATATGACAGGATATAGTTCCTATTTTTACCACGGCGGCACCACCTGTATGTAGAGGTATGTACCAGTAACCGGCACAGCGGCTCTGCGCCTCACACCTGATACGGCAGACAGATGTGTAGAATACACCTGAACTGTAAATAAACTTTATGATATAATAGTTAAAACATTTGTCTTGGTCTTTCTGCCGAGCTACACTTATGAGCGTATCCATGAGTGATAGAAAACCTCTTCCAAAGGTTGTGGGTTCATGTCAAACCAATGACTTACAAAATTGATAGTTGTCACTACCTAGCCTGGCTTTCAGCATTACTAGGATAGAGAAAGGACCGGTGTAGGACGTTCAAAACACTATCACGTTGAAAACACTACGGTAGTGTTTTAAGCTTAAGTTGAAAACACTACTGTTAAGTTCAAAACACTACATCTACATACATCCAAAACACTACCCAAGTTCAAAACACTATCATAACATTGCAGTGGGGGCTGTAATGCCACAACTCGTACTGGCATTTGAAGCACATACTATTTGGTTTGGTTGCCGGGAGTTTTATGACCTGGCAACACCTAAGGTCATATCAGAACACACATACTAGTAGTATATGCTACTAGAGCTGGGCGTCTGCACTATGTACACTGATGGTGCTGCGGCAATTTTAGCACGTATTACTACTATTAGTAGTATACGATGATACCACTGTGGCATCTGCACCATGTATTAGTATATGCTGATGGTGCTGCGGCAACTCCACCACATATTAGTATACCCTGATGGTGCTTCGCCGTTTGAAGCACATATTACTATTATTAGTCGTATATGCTGCACACTGTCCCCCCTACTCCATACTGCCTCACCCTACTACAAATGACAATGACTATGCAGCAATTATATATAAAAAAATATTAGAGTACAAACTTAAATTAGAGTAGTGTTTTGAACTTAAGGATAGTGTTTTGAGGGTGGCCACAGTAGTGTTTTGAACCTACCTTCAACTAGGTTGAAAACACTACCATAGTGTTTTTGTGGGGTAGTGTTTTGAACTTACTACACCGATTTGCTCAGTATCAGGATATAGTGACTCAGTGGGATATCGGGGAATGCTGCCAGCGGCCTGGTATCCGAGCAGGGCAGCACTAAAGGCACCATGAGTGTGCACTATCACAAGTCGGTACCCCATCCTAATATGACCTTAGATGTTGCTAGAACGTAAAACTCCAACAGCGAACAAATCTAAATTGGATTTAGATTATAGCACTAGGTTATATTATATTTTTATAGAGTGTTACACGAGGGGGCGCCCGGCAATACCCGACAGCTGGGAGAGGGGGCGCTCCACCAATGCGCACGAGGAAAGATAGGATGTACATGTTACCCTTGCATTTATACTCGCATAATGCATTATACATCACATATATATATATGGATAGTGATAAAGCCTTTATCGCGTGTAATAAGCTCTGTAGTGGTCCCCCCCCCCCTCCTGATGGGGTGGGGTGGGCAGGTCCCAGCATGCCCTTGCCCCCCTCCCCCTCCCCCTCCCCCTCCCCCTCCCCTTCCCCCTCCCCCTCCCCCTCCTGCGCGGGGCGGGACCCGCCACTCGCGCAGAAGCATTTTCTTTTATTATATACGTGTTGCGGTCTTGTTTACTCCCAACTCATACTCGCACTACTTGTTCATTATCATAACACTACTTGTTCCACTATCATAACGTAAGAATTATTACTATATATACAGTAAAACCTCTCTAAATCGCCCGACCGTGGGACCGACTTTAAAGTTGCATGGTCCGATGAAATATAATTTTGTCAAAATTAAAACAACTACTTACATTTGATCCTATATATCCAACTTAGATACTGGTGTAATAGCTAATGATTTGGGACAGTGTATACAGAATAACCAGTGAATTTATAAACTCACCCCTTTAGACACTCACTTTGAAACACCCATTATGCAGGGAGGCCATTAACCAACTAGGCCAATCTCATGACCTCATTAGCCTCCCCCCAACCAAGTAGGCCTGCTGTGCAGGGCCATAGAGGGGAAGGGGAAATGAGGTGGATGTGTCTGTGTGTGTTTATGTGTCTGTGTTTCCTGGCCTGACTTTACAGAGACACAGAGACAGACATACACACAAACATACACACACAGACAGATATGCACACAGACATACACACACATACACAGACAGACATACACACATACCTACACACATAGATAGACACACACAAACAGACATGCACAGACAGCACACACAGTCACAGAAATACACAGACATGCACACACCCAAAATACACAGACGCACAGACACACAACTACACCCGACCTGACTTTGCAGAGAGAGAGACACACACACAGACACATAGACAGCCGCACACAGACAGAGGCAGACACACACATACATACATGCCCACACATACATACACACACATACATACACAGACAGACATACACATACAGACACACACAGACAGACACACACATACATACATACACAGACATACACACAGACATACACACACAGACATATACACAGGCACACAGACACACATAGATAGACACACACAGACAGACATGCACATACACCACACACAGACACAGAAATACACAGACATGCACACAACTGACATACACAGACACACATACATCCGACCTGACTTTGCAGAGAGAGACACACACAGACAGAGACACATAGACAGACACACACATACATAGGCAGACACATACATACACACACATATACCCACACAGACAGACAGACATACACAGACACACACATACATACACACATACACACACACATACATACACACAGAGACATACACACATATATATACACACAGACACACACAGACAGACACACATAGATAGACACACACAGACATACATGCATAGACAGCACACACAGACACAGAAACACACAGACATGCACACACCTGACATACACAGACACACATACACCCAACCTGACTTTGCAGAGAGAGAGACACACACAGACACCCACATACAGAGGCAGATACACACACATACAGACACACATACCAACACACCCATACACACACAGACATACATACACACATATATATATATATATACATACACACACAGACATACAGCACACACAGACATAGAAACACACAGACACACATACACCCGACCTGCCTTTGCAGAGAGAGAGACACACAGCCAGAGACACATAGACAGACGCACACAGAGGCAGACACACACACATACATACACATAGATACACACACATACATACATACACACAGAAACAGACAGACAGAGACAGACACACACAGACACATACACTCCCACAGAAACACACAGATAGACACACACAGACATACACACACACAGATACATACATAGACAGACAAACACAAGCAGACAACACACACACATTATATTTTGTTAAAAACCCTAGTGCCATGGGCCTATGGCACTAATCCGTTCCCAGAATGTGCCCCCCCAACCAGAAATACCTACCTACAGTCCTGTCAGGTTCCAGGTCATCTCACATCACGTGGTCACTGCGAGATGACCATCTGGGTCATAGCCACAGGACTTTTGACAAGCTTGTCGAAATTATTTTTGGTTCTTTCAGCTCAGATTACTTCAAAACTAATCATCTTTAATCAAAATCACTCCGGACTAATGATTAGTAGCTTGTAACGATCAATTTGATATAGTTATCTAAAAAATAAGACAAAAATTCAAAGGCCATCGGACCATGCAACTTTAAGTGGTCCATTTAGGGGGGTGGTCGGTTTAGAGAGTTAGAATATCCTCACAATGGTATTGTTGGGACCCATATAAAAGGGTCGATATAGGGGAGTGGTCGATCACTGGAGGGGTCGGTATAGAGAGGTTTTACTGTATTATCAGGATGAAAAACTCCAACAAACATAGATGTTGCCAGGATCTAAAACCCTAACAAACGATAGAAAACTGACTGCCTCTGACTAAGTACGGAAGTGTTGCCGGTTCGCCGGCCCACACCGCGGTTGTGTGTGAGTGTGAGTGTGAGTGTGAGTGTGAACGTGGAGGGTGCCGTGTCTGCGGGCGGGGCCGGGGGGGGGGGGGGGGGGGGGCGCCGTCGTGGGTGGACAGCTGGACACCGCCAGGGGGCGTCTGTGAGAAGTAGGTGGAAATAGGACTGTGCCCCGGGCGGCGGGCGGCGGGCGGCGGGCGGCGGGCGGCGGGCGGCGGGCGGCGGGCGGCGGGCGGCGGGCGGGGTCGGGGGCCGGGCGGGGGTTAGGAGGGGAGGGGCACGCTGGGGGAGGGGGGACATCCTAGATGGGCTGGGCGGCGGCCGGGTGGGCGGAGGGGGGGGGGGGGAGGGGCAGGCTATGGCCGGGTCGTGGTTAGACGTGGGCGGCCAGGCGGGGCCGGCGACAGGGTGTGGTCAGCCATGTGTACACACACACGTCATGGTAAACTGTGGGTCCTTAGCCTCCCACGCACACACCCACACCCACTTCCGCTCCCACTTCCATCCACACTCATTCACCCACACCCACTCCTGCTCCTGCTCCCGCCCCCAATTCCACTCATCCATACGCCCACACAGTGGCAGTGGGGGAAACATCATTAATACAAACGCGCCATGGAAACTAATTGTCCATTCTTGAATCTTTGATTGGTTGATAACTTTACGCCATGTCAGATCCGGACATGGTGGCAGAATTGGTGTGAGTGCTGGCCGGTTTCCCATGTGGGAGGCGATGGGTTCGAACACCGGTTGAGTCAAACCAATGACCTAGACAATTGATACCTATCGCTGCCTATAGGCTGGCGCCCGACATTAATAGGATAGGGCAAGGACTGGTTTGATCAGTATCAAGATAATGTTTCTGAGTGGGATATCTGATCGTGGTGCCGGTGACACGGCAACGCTATAAAGTTTCTATGAATGCACACTGTCACAAGTTGGTACCCATCCTGGTATGCCCTTATTTGTTGCTAGGATGTAATCCCCCAACCAACAACGTCACGCCGCAGTAAAGGCCATGTTTAACGGTCGTATTAAAGCTGCATAGTCTGATAAAAGTATAAAACTTTCAAAACCAAAACACTTAGCTAGATTTGATGGTTCAGAGCCTACTCAGACACTCGTGCACTCATTAGACATTTATTGCAACCAGACGGGATGGCCGGTTGAGTTAGAGCGTCCGTGTCCCGTGTTGGTAGACCATGGGATCGTGGGTTCGGACCCTGGTCGAGTCAAACCAATGACTTAAAAATTGATACCTGTCGCTTCCTAGCCAGGCGCTCGGCGTTATTAGGATAGTTGGCTCAGTGTCAGGATAATGTGAACGAGTGGGATATCAGGTCATGGTGCTGATGGCCTGGTGTCCCAGTGGGGCAGCACTATAAATTCACCATGAGTGCGCACTGTCACAAGTCGGTACCCATCCTGATATGACCTTAGATGTTGATAGGACATAAAACAACAACAAACAAACAAACATTTATTGCTGCATGGAAGGAACACAACGCCAATTTGAATAGAACTGGTCACTACTAATAAAGTAATATGGTATTGAGCAAATCGCTGTGCTCACCATTTATTCAAAAAATTTGGTTAGGTCGGTTATATATAATATATATAATGTACATAATGTCCATAATATATTATACATATAATACATGTAATTAATATATTACATATAATATAGACCAGACGGGGTGGAGAAATGAGTAGAGCGTCCGTCTCCTGTTTTGGGAGACCGGGAGATCTGAACCCATGAGTTTGTGGGTTCGAATCCTGGTTGAGTCAAACCAATGACTTAAAAATTGATACTTGTCGCTTCCTAGCCTGGCGATCGGCATTATTAGGATAGGGCAAGGACTGGTTGGCTCAGTGTCAGGATAATGTGACTGAGTGGGATATCAGGTCATGGTGCTAGCGGCCTGGTTTCCCAGTGGGGCAACACTATCAAGTCGTCATGAGTGCGCACTGTCAGAAGTCGGTACCCGTCCTGACATGACCTTAGATATTGCTAGGACATAAAACAACAAAAATAAAAACATAATATATATATAATATATATAATCATCATCATCAAGCTGTCGGTCGCGATGCGACAAAGACTGCTTTCATTACTTGACTGCCGCTCTCAATTTCATGAAAGCTGCCTGCAAAAGTGTTGAAGTGCTGCTGGCTTTTGCAAGTTACCAGCGGCACTCTCTCGGGGAGCAAATAGAGGTTTCACACCGGCAAGATCATGTCCAGATTTGTTGCCGATTTGTGTCTCTAATGCCGGGTACACACCTTCCGTATACGATTCGCGCACTAAGACTCGCGACTCGACCCGACCCGCTTAAAACTGAAAACGGGCCGATTCATTTTTCGAATCGCGAATCGCAATCGTAATCGGCCCGTTTTAGCCCTAAAACTGAGTTTTTAGTCACGAATCGCAATCACTAGGTGTGCGCGGGGAGCGCACACCTAGCGATTTTTGTGCGCGAAACGGGCAGTTTTAGATCGTATACGGTAGGTGGGTGCGCACAAACGGTAGGTGTGTACTAGGCATTAGCCTCTTTGTGTCATAAAAAAAAAACAGTGTCTAAAACCTGTTTATTAAAGTTGCATAGTCCCATGGGTTTTAAGTTTCTGTTATTTTCTGAGATAAACATATTAGAGTGATCGTTATAATCTACCCTACTTTCACCTGAAGTAACTTTTATTTTAAATACCTAACTTTTGAGATATTTGAAGTGCAAACAAGCAAAATTAATTTGGGCAAACTAGCCAAAACTCTGACACCATAGGTTTCTGCAGTAATAGGTTCTATTAAATTACCTCAGTATTCCCTTCTATGGGGTGACAAATGTTTAACAAGTGCACCAGTATTTAAGTTAGATATGTAGAATCAAATTGAGATACTTGTTTTGGTTTTGAAAATTTATGCTTCATCGGACTATGTAGCTTTAAGACGGATTGGAATTCTACGTGTGCCACACACAAACTGCCATTTATATATACTACTTATAAGTTATATCCTAAGGGTTGTCCGGTTGTTTTTTGTTCGTTTTTTTTCTTGAAGATTTATACTGCCTATTATGGATAAGCCTGAATAGACTTGTTTTCACCATTAGACAGTTTGTCGATAGAAAGCCCGAGCCTACACTTTTACCGACCCAAGGGATTTTTAACCTCCCACACCACATAGATATGGTATGAGAGCAACTGGCCTTTGATGACGCTGTAAGTTATCCACAGCGGTGGAAATCCAAATTGGCAGAGGTGGGGGCATGTACTTTGATATACAGTATATTTGTTTGTGTTAAAGTTCCCTAGTCCGATGGTTTTGACTTTCTGCCATATTTTGAGATAAATATATTAAGTTGATTGTTCCCAACTTAACTATAGTTTGAAATAACTTCGACTTTGAATAGCTAACTTTGGAGATATTTGAAGTGAAAACTTACTAAATTAATTTTGGCAAGCACATAAAGGTTCAGACCCACTGGGCTTCAGTAGTACTGACTTACTTCCAATTGTTTTTTTTTGGTGGTATGTTTGTGTGTTTTTGTGTGTCTTTAAAATAAAATATGATGGTTTGTTTATTCTGCTCATAACGGTTAAAGCTGCATAGTCCGATGAAAACATCAAATGTTCAAAACCAAAACAATTATCTAAACTTGATTGTGAATATCTAACTTAGATCATGGTGCACTTATTAAATATTTGTCACCATATAGAAGGGCATACTGGGGCAATTTAATACAACGTGTTACTGCAGAAGCCTACGGAGTCAGGCTTTTGGGGTGCTTGCCAACATTATTTTTGCATTGTTGCACTTCAAATAACTCCTAAGCTGGCCATTTAAAATAAAAGTTACTCCGAAGTAAAGTAAGGTAGATCATAACAATCACCCTAATATGTTTATCTCAGAAGATTACAGAAACTCAAAACCCATCGGACTATTCACCTTTAAGTGCATGGACTTGTTTTCGCCGCTGTGCAGTAGTAGTCATAATCCATGTTGACGGATTTCTTCTTCTCTTTCAGGGATCATTTCCTACACGGAGTACCTATTCCTGCTTTGTGTTCTCACAAGTAAGTGGCACATTTATTTAAGCGATTGTAAATTATATTGATATATCCCATTTTCTTATAAGATCAGTGAAGGTGAAGAGTGTGACTATTAGCACTGTTAATTACCTTACTTGTAATGCAATATATATATATATGTAAGTTCACTGAAGCAAACACAGGATGGGTGAACAGGTGAGTTTATTCATTGTGTTAATCATCACAATAATAATAAGCATAGCCGTTAACCGTCGGTGTATGCTTGAGTCATTGAACAATTACCAAATCAATATGTTCAGTCAATCAGTAACATGAGTAGAACTTAATAGCAATAATGGGTATTAATCAACAATAATCAAATAATAAGCACAATCATAATCATCGTAACCATCACCGTTCTGGCTGAGCCTAGCTCTGCCCATGAAAAAAAAAAGAGTTCAAACTCCGGTCTGACCAAGGTCTGGCAAAGAAGTGGGCAGAGATTCCTGTCATGCCCCCCGAAGTGGGAACCGGAGTTAGGCGCCACCTGGCGGATCAAACCCGAACCCTAGCGAGCGTTCAACCGGTTGCTTTCTCCCTTACACCGGCACATACAACTTTCGTATATCCTGGCTATATATATATATATATATGTACTATATAATTTATTATGTGGATGACAGAAACTCAAAACCATCGGACTATGTAACTTTAACAAGAGCACCAATATCTAAGTTGGATATTTGTTTGTTTGTCGTTTCACGTCCTAGCAACATCTAAGGTCATATCAGGACGGTTTGTTTGTTTGTTTGTTTGGCTAAGTTGGATATATTATATGTTGGTTCAAATCTAGATACATATTTTGCTTTCGGAAATTGGATGCTTTTATCGGACTGTGCAGCTTTAATAGTTGACTGGAACAACAACATAGCACATGACCTCCAAAGTGCAATCAATGCTTAAAGGTGCATGTTCCGATGGTTTTGAGTTTCTGTCATTTTCTGAGATGAATGCATTAGGGTGATCATTACAATCTACCTCACTGTGCTTTGAAAGTACTTTATTTTAGGTGGCTAACTTTTCAGATATTTGAAATGCAACCATGCAAATTTAATTTTGGCAAGCATGCCAATACTCTGACACCATAGGCTTCTGCAGTAACATGTTCCATTACATTGACTCTATATTCCCTCCTATGTGGCAACACATGCCTAATAAGTGCATCAGTGTCTAAGTTAGATATGTACACTCAAATCTAGATAATTGTTTTGGTTTTAAAAATTTGATGTTTTCATCGGACTATGCAGCTTTAATGCTCACAATGCACCAGTATCTAAGTTCGATCAGACCCAGCTGAGAATCTTTGTTTAGAAAATTTGACGCTTTCATCGGATTATGCAGGCGTTTGCGTTTGCCCTTCCCATGCGTGACGTTGCATGACCTTGCGTGACCTTGCTATTCGCTGGTTTCTTTGCAGAGCCAAGGTCGGGTTTCCGTATTGCCTTCAACATGTTCGACACAGATGGGAACCAGCGGGTAGACAAGAAGGAGTTCCTGGTGGTAGGTTTCACACCTCCCCCCCCCCCCCTCCTCTTACGGAGAGTTCCTCCTTTTTAAACTTAAGTCCTTCAGTCATTTCTGTGCGCGTCTTGTGTCGTCTGCGCGGTTGACCTGTGTGATTGGCTGGGGTCAGGGACTGGATCAATCATCTTTGTACTTCTTACTGTAGCAGTTGTTCACTGTCAGCCACTATAATATAAGTCCCGTGTTGTGTTTTGTTTACATGCACCACGTGTACGGAGTGTATATATATATATGATAAAGCGGCCACCCGCTACAATTGCTCACTTATAACCCTGCTCACATGTGCCCGACGCCGACAAGTTCTTCAAAGCCAGGTCTCCCCTCCCCGTGTGGCCGGCACTTGGTTTCCCAGCACCACTTGTGCGCTGAGTGATGATGACGTGGCGCCCCGCCGTCGCCGTCACCAGAGGGCGCCACTCGACAACGGATGCGTCAAATACTTTTCTTCCCCCCCCTTCCTCCCTGCCCCCCCCCCCCTCCAAGAAGGGAGCAGGTTTCTCCCCCCCCCCCCCACCAAGAAGGGATCCGGTGTCGGACCCTCCGCCTCGTCACCGGCTACCACAGGGGCGCTTTTGATTGCGATTAATGTGTTTGACTTTACTTCAGGAGCGCCCGGATGAAGAAGGCAACTCCTTCAGGACTACGGGACAAGGAGGATGCTGCTGATGGTGGTGGCGGTAATGATGATGTAAGAACCATGATGGTGCTGCTGATGGTGATGGTGATGATGATGGTGATGGTGCCAATGATGATGATGGTGCCAGAACCATAATGATGATGGTCATGATGATGGTGGTGACGATGGTGATGATGATGCCGATGATGATGATGCCATCACCATAATGGTGATGATGATCATGATGGTGGTGATGATGGTTGTGATGGTGGCAGTGATGATGCCAGAACAATAGTGGTGATGGTGATGATGATAGTGGTGATGATGGTGGTGATGATGAGGGTGATGGTGGTCGTGATGATGGTGATGGTGGCAGTCATGATGCTGATGATGCCAGAACAGTAATGATGACAACAATGATGATGGCGATGATGGTGGTGATGATGATCACCAAATGCTTCTGCTGATGGCCACAGTGATGATGGTGGTGATGGTGATGATGCCACAACCAAAATGATGGTTATGATGATAGTGGTGGTGATGATGCTGATGGTGGCAGAATTATTTGTTATTCAACCCTCACTTTTACACAGAATGTAGAAGCACACAATCAATTATGTCCAAATGACACTTATGGTGAGGGGTTCACCCCGCCGTCAGGTAGTAGTAACAGGTTCCATTTGTGAATCGGCCGCAAAAACACTGTACTGACTCTGTCATGGCTATCAGTGTGGGTCACGTGGACTATATGAATTTGATAATGCCACCTCACCCACCTCCACCCACAGACCTCATCCTCCTACTGCAATACTGCATGGTTGCTGCTCTACTCACTTATTACACGAGTCCACATTGGTTTTTGGTTTGCGCTTTGTCAAGTGAATGCTCTAGTGTTTGAGGTCATAGTTCTAGGGTCAATTTGTGCTGTAAGCAGGGTCCGGAAAGTATTGAACTTCATTTCCCCCATTTCAAGGCTTTGAACAGCCTTGAATTTAACCTATTTTGGGTAATTAGTCTTGAAGAGCCTTGAATTCCATTAAACTGTCCCCACTTATCTAAATTAGTCTGAAATCACCATTCACCATTTTCATTTTTTTCCTGAAATCAAAATGAGATTGGTCTTGAATTCCTATCAAAAACAGCCTTGAAATGGTCTTGAATTCCATATCTTCACATGTATCTATGGAGCCTGTAGGTCTGAGATGGGTACATCATAAATACCACAGTGGTGTGTGTTTAAAAAACAACTACAATAGCGCCTGCCTTCAATGGACAACTATGCATCTAGACCAATGGTGTCCTGACATAGCAGTGGCCTGTAACCAGAGAGACAGTCAAATGAGACAAAGGCAGTTTGTGCGATGGAAAATTGTCCTTTCAATGCAGGTTCCACCCATTAGGATGGTCGCTAAAGACATGTACTACAGGAGTTTCTTCTCCCCATAGGAACTTGAGCCTCGCGAGGAAAAGCAGGTCCTTTTAGCAGTCTGCACTGACCTCTCAGGCAAGGAGCTACATAAACAGGCAGGCGCGGGTAGGGTGATTGCATCAGGGAGCCTAGGGAGTGTAATGGTTAGCATGCTTGTCTCGGAATGGCAAGATGTGTGGGTTCAAATCCGGTTCTTGGCGCAATAGTCCCCCAACAACACCTTTTTCAAGTATTTTTGGGGGTAGTGGTTGGGGAATTTCTCATATCTAGGTGTATTGGTGTAACATGATCTCTTTTAGCGGAGTTAAATGTAGATATTGATAGGGCATTTTGGGGTTTTTAATGTCTACTCAGTGGAATACTATATGTTTCTGATACACTTTTGATAAAAACTTACTTGCAATTACACAATTTATACTTATTGCTACCTAGCCTGTTGCTCAACATTACTATGATACAGCACCATACGGGATGGCCGAATGAGTTGAGTGTCCGTCTCCTGTTTTGGGAGATTGGGGGATCCGAACCCACAGGTTTGTGGGTTCGAAACCTGGTCGAATCAAACCAATGGCTTAAAAATTGATACTTGTTGCTTCCTAGCCAGGCGCTTGGCATTATTAGGATAGCACAAGGACTAGCTGGCTCAGTGTCAGGATAATGTGACTGAGTGTGATATCAGGTCATGGTGCTGGTGGCCTGGTCTCCCAGTGGGGCAGCACTATAAAGTCAGCATGAGTGCGCACTGTCCCAAGTTGGTATCCGTCCTGATATGACCTTAGATGTTGCTAGGTCGTAAAACAACAACAACAAATAAACAAACGGTTCCCTCAGTATCAGGATAATTCGACTGAGTTGGATATTGGGGTCATGGTGCTGGCAGTCCAGTCTCCCAGTGGGCAACACTGCAAAGTCGACATGAGTGCACACTATCACTATCACAAGTCGGTTCTCGTCTTGATATGATATGACCTTAGATGTTGCTAGAATGTACAACCCCAACAAACATACAGACAAACAAGTATCAGTAGATCCATGGTCCTGCGTGTATTTACACTTGCAAGGTTCTTTGCGCTGGTTCGCTTGTTGGAGGTGAACTATAGAATACTGTGGGACTACAGTGAATTATAGGGTCAATAATAGAATAAACATGCAGAAACCTTTCACCATTCTACAGTGAATTATAGGGTCAATAATAGAATAAGACATGCAGAAACCTTTCACCATTCTACAGTGAATTATAGGGTCAATAATAGAATAAGACACTCAGAAACCTTTCACCATTCTACAGTGAATTATAGGGTCAATAATAGAATAAGACACTCAGAAACCTTTCACCATTCTACAGTGAATTATAGGGTCAATAATAGAATAAGACACGCAGAAACCTTTCACCATTCTACAGTGAATTATAGGGTCAATAATAGAATAAGACACTCAGAAACCTTTCACCATTCTACAGTGAATTATAGGGTCAATAATAGAATAAGACACTCAGAAACCTTTCACCATTCTACAGTGAATTATAGGGTCAATAATAGAATAAGACACTCAGAAACCTTTCACCATTCTACAGTGAATTATAGGGTCAATAATAGAATACTCAGAAACCTTCACCATTCACCAATTATAGGGTCAATAATAGAATAAGACACTCGGAAACCTTTCACCATTCTACAGTGAATTATAGGGTCAATAATAGAATAAACATGCAGAAACCTTTCACCATTCTACAGTGAATTATAGGGTCAATAATAGAATAAGACACTCAGAAACCTTTCACCATTCTACAGTGAATTATAGGGTCAATAATAGAATAAGACACGCAGAAACCTTTCACCATTCTACAGTGAATTATAGGGTCAATAATAGAATAAGACACTCAGAAACCTTTCACCATTCTACAGTGAATTATAGGGTCTATAATACATGCAGAAACCTTTCACCATTCTACAGTGAATTATAGGGTCAATAATAGAATAAGACACTCGGAAACCTTTCACCATTCTACAGTCAATTATAGGGTCTATAATGCATGCAGAAACCTTTCACCATTCCCAGTTCCTGAGGATGGCAATATAAAAGACGTTAAAGTTGCATATTCCGATCAAAACATAACATTTTCAAATCGAAAATAATTATCTAGATTTGATTATACATATCTAACTTAGATACTGGTGCACTTATTAAACATTTGCAACCACATAGAAGGGAATACCGAGGGAATTAAATAGAACTTCTTACTGTAGAAGCCTATGGTGTCAGAGTTTTGACGTGCTTACCAAAATTCATTTTGCATGGTTGCACTTCAAATTTCTCAAAAGTTAGCCATTTAATATAAAAGTTACTTCGTACTAAAGTAAAGTAGATTATAATGATCAACCTGATATATTTATCTCAGAAAATGACAGAAGCCTCAAACCATCGGATTATGCAACTTTAAAATCCTCAAAATCAGTAGCTGGCTCCCAGAAGTGTGTGTGTGTGTGTAGCGTCTACCAGCTAGGCATTTTTATTTTTGGTTCAATTATTTATTCATCGAATAATATCTTTTGTCAGCGCCAGAGCACTGGTCTTCCGGCCGTACAGTACAATTCCCTAATACATAAATGAAACCACCACCAGATGTAATAGCGACTGTGCGCAAATCCTGTTTGTTACTAAAAGTATTATACATTTTATAAATGAAGTATCAGCTGTGTACAAGTCCAGTCCAATAAGTATCATGCATAAATGAAACTACTATCACTTGCAATAGCGACTGCATGCAAATCCCGTTTGCCACCAGAAGCAGCATACATTCTATAAATGAATTTTCAGCTGTAGTAGTAACTGTGTACAGATTCAGTCCAACAAAGCATCATGCAAATTCAGTCAACAATATGTATTACAAGGGTATAGAAAGAAATATATCAAAATATATATACCTATTTTGAAATACATGCACAGTATATATGCAATTAGTAATTGCTAGTTCTCTGTATTGTATGATTTGATGAATGGAATGGGGGTCTGAGATTGTATTGGGGATAAAAAGGTACTAGGTATGTACTGGGCGTTGTAGCATGGGTGGGTAGGGGCTCAAAAACATGTTTTATCTGAATAAACGACCATGACATTGGTGCTGTGCGCAGAATTCTGTAAATGCTACTTTTTTTCTTCTTTTTTCTTTCTTGAGGATTTATACTGTCTATCATGGATAAGTCTGAATAAACTTGTTTTACCCATTAAACAGTTTGTCGATAGTAAGTCCGAGCCTACACTTTTAGCAACCCAGCGGATTTTTAACCTCCCACACCACATACACATGGTATGATAGCAACTGGCCTTTGATGGCGCTGTAAGTTATACATAGCGGTGCAAATCCAAATTGGCAGAGGTGGGGGGGTAGTCTAACCACTTCGCCACAGAGTACACCACGTCGAACCTTCCCTGTGTATGTACAATAAGTACGCTACCTGGATATTTGTAATTGTAAGTTTGAGATACAATCTGGAACCACTCTAGTCGGGTACTTTCCAGCTTAACTGACGGGGTGGGGTCTATTGGTACAGTTTCTGAAAAAACCCTAATCGCACCGACACCCAAATATTAGGCTGCAGATTTTCGGGTGCCCTTGAGACATCGATTCAAAATATATTGATTCATTGCTTGATTGCTTGATTGATTTATTTAGTGTGCGTACCAAAATACTGGTCGGTTAGAGAGGTTTTACTGTATATGTTTTTACACTTTTATAATGACTATTCCATCTTCAAATATATCATTATGGTTCCCGCCTCCTAGTAAGGGATTTACGGTAGGTGGTGGTTGGTAAAAATGTAAGAGTCGGGAGTACGTCAAGGGCAGGGTTGTGGGATCAATGTTGGGGGTGGGGGTGAGGGTGGGGGTGGGGGCTGGTGGGGGTGCTGGTGAGTCATGCCGGGCCCCTGCCAATAGCCCGCAGCCTGATGGGTAGGTGGCAGTGTGGGCACGCAGCCTGCCAGACATCGACCACCCACCGATCTATACCCCCTCCTACCCACTCCAGGGCCCCGCCCCCAGTGACGCGGCGAGGTGTACAAGCGGGGGAAGGATGCAGGAGTCGGGTCTGCCACAGCTTCTTCCGTCCAATTAAAGCTGCCTAATCCAATGGTTTTGAGTTTGTGTCATATTTGTTTAGATGTTGGTTGGTTATTGGAGTTTTCCGTCCTGGCAACATCTAAGGTCATATCAGGACGGGTACCGGCTTGTGTCAGTGCACAAACATGGCGACTTTATAGTGCTGCCCCACTGGGAGACCAGACTGCCAGCATCGTGACCACTCAGTCACATTATCCTGACACTGAGCCAACCAGTCCTTGCCCTATCCTAATAGTAATAGCACCGAGTGCCTGGCTAGGAAGCGACAAGTATAAATTTGTACGTCATTGGTTTGACTCGACCAGGGTTCGAATATGCTGTATAAGCCATTATGTGTGTATGATAAGGCTGGAAGTTTCCAGCCGCTCCGCAGCCCCATTTCCCTTTCTCTGTCATTGGCTGCTGGCTCCTGAACTAGGTCATCTAATGGTGTAACCTCAGCTCACCTGTGGCGCCACCTGTCTGCTCACGCATCTAACGGTCTCAAGACACTCACTGTGAAAACGCACCATACAATTTATATGTGTACACTGAAATAGTTTACATTATTGGCTTGCATGACTGCAGCGGTTACATGTTCTATTTAATTGACTTAATATTGCTTGAATGCAGCAGTAAATGTGTAATACAGGGATGAAAGATTGACCCAAATTCGTGGATTTCTGCAATTTTTTTTATATCCACTAATGAACGTTCACAAAGTGCCAATATATTACAGCATTTGGTTAGTCCGAATCCTTTTCTTATATGACCTTTGATGTTGTTTGAACATAAAACCCAAACAAGAAAGAGTTAAGCTAAGATTCCATATATGCGGTATGTGGTATGCAAATGCAAATGCGAATGCGGCAAAACATCTAAAAGCATGTATATGAATAGTGGTGCTTCCATGTGTCTGAATGCGAATACGAATGCGAATGCGGCTGCGGATGCGAATGCGAATTCGGCAAATGGATCAACCCATGGACCAATTGGTGCGAATGAGAATGCGAATACGGCTGTGTTTGCCATAGAAAACAACAGTAACTTTGACTTTTCTTCACAAATTTGGAGCAAAAAAACCCCAAAATGGCATGGGTATCTTTTTTGGGGCGGGGTTTTGTTTATTTAACGACACCCCAGCACAAAAAGTAGACATCGGCTATTGGGGGTCGGCATGGGTAGCTATGCCGCATACCACATTCGCATTCGCATGCCACATGTCGTATACCGCGTGTCTGGAATCTTAGCTTTAGGCATGGGCGACAATACCATGACAACAAGTACAGTTGAAACCTGATTTCCCTCATTTTTCCTGCGATTTCATGACAGTGCTAGTCCTATGGGGGAATATTTGCATTTTCATGGAAATTCACCAACGAGGTTATAAATATAATCATGGGTTGGTTCTGCCGGATTCCGCTAGGTGGTGCCACGGTCTCAGCCTGATTTCCGCTTTTTGTTTGTTTGCCAGAGATTCACCCCTGTTAAGGCCCTGTCATATTACGGCGTATGGCGGGAGCGTATTGAAAACCTACGTAGGTCCTGCACGTGCCGGCCTATGATGACATTTGGTGACCTTTCGGGTGGTTTTGAGCGTATGTGGAACCTACGAGGAGCGTATGAGGAGCGTGGGCGTATGGGAGCGTGCTGTGCATTTTTGACAGTATGGGCCATACGCCCTCATAGGTCGAGTTTTTTTGAGCATGCACAAAAAAAATTGGACAGACGGATTTATGAAAGCGTATGGCGGCGTATGCCTCATACGCTTCACATACACATGCATCTGGTGGCATCTGGCGGCGTATGAGTAGCGTATGAGTAGCGTATGCGTAGCGTATGAGTAGCGTATGCGTAGCGTATGAGTAGCGTATACGGCGTATGCCGACGTATATGACGTAACGCGCTTACGCCGCCATACGCTCCCGCAAAAAACCCTAATGTGACAGCCCCTTTAGTGTTAATGAGTGTGCCAGTATCTAAGTTGAATATGCAGAATCCCGTCTTCAAACGGTCGCCCAGTAAAATTGATGACTTGAAAATGTTTACTGGCCTGGCGGTCGGCATTATTAGGATAAGGCAAGAAGCAGTGAATTGAGGAAGACCAGTTGTCCACGATTGAAATTTGTCCTGCTTAATCAACGAATTTAACAACAATTTCAGCCTTGTACTAATTCAAATTCTTCTATAGAATTTTGATTGGCCAGTGAAAAATAATCATTATAATTATTATAATTGTAATAGTTATTATTATTGTTATTGTTTTATAGACGCTGGTTCCGAGAATGCTCGTTATATTTAGGGGTTAATGCATGAATGGCATGCTGGCAATGTAAATGTGTGAATGGATGGCCTAATTTTGGATGTCAATAAGCTTAACACGGTCCCCAATTATGGGGTTTAATGTCCCACAACGGGTTGGCTGCAAATCGTTGTATGCGGATCGATTTACTGACAACATACTATTTTATGGTAATAGTAATAATAATAATCAAAGATCTACTTTGAATTAAAAGCAGTTTCTAAGATTTGCATGCGGATCACTTCACAGACAACCTACTATTTATAATATTAATAATAATAATAATAATAATAAAAGATCTACTCTGATTTTAATGGCACCTTCTAAGTTTTGTGTCCGTCTTGATATTACCTTAGATGTTGCCAGGACGTAAGACTCCATCAACCAACTAATATAAGCTTTGTATGTCGATGACTTTACTATTTTATAGTAATAGACCTTAATAAAACTTTTCTTTTTCTATGGGAATTTGTTTCCCTTGACCACAAATATATGATTGTGAACTTCCTAATTTAATGAGTGTCTATTGGCACATAATTCATTGTCTGCTTTTACATGTAAAAGCGATGGTTTGAACAAAAAACAAACATTTCTCACCGTGAATATGGCCTATGCTGCCGACACGGCGTAAAGCAACCACCAATCAATCAATTAATCAATCTGTTTTCACTACAAATATGTCCAAATAAAACCATTTTTAATCAAAGTTACTCCAAACTAAAGTTAACTAATTTATAATGATCGACCCAAAGTCCCAGTCACACTACGGCTTGCTACCACTTGCGACCATTTTGGACCAAAGAACCCACCTCCTTGTGACCTCCTTGCGACCACAGCAATGGTAGCCGACCGCTGGGCGACCATTTGGGTCGCAAGGAGGTTTTAAGTGCAATATTTGCAAGCTCCTTGTGAGCAAAATGGGCGCAAGCAGTAGTGTGACTGGGGTATACTATATGTGATGTATAACGCGTTATGCAAGTATAAATGCTAGGGGAACATATATACTTTGCTAGTTCCTCCATCGGCGCATTGGTGGAGCCCCCCCCCCCCCCATCTCAGCTGTCGGGGAGTTGTATACGGGTGGCGCCCCCGCGTGGATTTTTTTTTAAAGCTTCATCGTCCGATGAAGCTTCAACATTTCAAAACCCAGGCAATTATCTAGAATTGAATCTACACATGTAGCTTATACTGACACACTTATTAAAATTTGTTGCCAAATAGAAGGGAATACTGAGGCAATTTAATAGAAGTTGTTATTGCTGAAGCCTATGGTGTCAAGTTTTGGTGTGCTTGCCAAAACTAATTTGACATGTTTGCACTTATCAAAATTTAGCCATTTAACATAAAAGTTACTTCAAGGTCAAACTAAAGTGAGTTAGATTATAACAATGAAATGAATATATTTACCTCAGAGAAATGACAGAAATTCAAAACCATTGGTCTATGCATGGCTCAGAACCTTAGACACCCTCAGCTTATCCAGCTCGAACACAGCGGAAGGAGTCTAGAGGCTAGTGTCGGGCGGCTGGTCGACCTTGACCCGTCGGGTCACACAGCGCTCTCATCGGCCACCTGGCGAGAGTTTCCGACCCTTTAGGAACAGTTGAGCAGGCGCCCGACTGGCGTCTGTAGTAAATCGACCTGCTGGTGGTTCCCGTCGGCAGACCTGAGACCCCAATAGTCTACTGTTCGAGTCTACACTGTCTCATTGGTTAGAACTTGTGTTATGTACAAGGTTCCCGCGGATCCTTAAAAAGTCACAAACTGATGATTCAATTTTCAAGGCCTTGAAAAGTCTTAAATATGGTATCCTTTCTGTGAAACATCATAAAAAGGTCTTAAATTGGATTTGGCCACTATACTATTTATTCAAGATGTTTTACCAGCTATCTTCACAAAGCACAAATGCAGTGGAGCTGAAATGTCTCTAAGTTGACACTATAGTTTACAGACTGTAATGTACTGGTCAGAAATATGTATGTTACATGTGCAGTGAAATAGGTTATAAATTGTATGAAAATTGGTATTAAAAAGTGTTAAAAAGGTATTAAATGTGATTGGCTGATATGTGCAGGAACCCTGTATGTAACACTCACCAGGGCTCCACACAGGACGGGGTCAGCGAGTGGGTAGGGTTGCCCGCTTCTTATTTCGGAAGGTTCTGGGTTCGATCCCCAGGTATGTCAAACCAAAGTATTACAACATTGATTTTTGTCAGAACATAGATATTTCTCAGTCACTTACCTTGGTTCTGGGTATTAACAGGACAGGGCAAGGATCGGGTTGTGCAGTGTCAAGATAATGTGACTGAGTGGGATATTGGGTCAGAGCTGATGGCATGGCATCCCAGTGAGGTATCACTAAAAATCCATCGTGAGTTGACACTGTCTTAAACAAGTGAATTGCCATCCTGATGCGACTTTCGGTGTTGGTAGGATCTAAATCCCCAATAAACTAAACCAAACCGAGCTATCGAGGGTTCCTTCTCAGGTTCATCACCCCGCATATACAGGTAAATACTAATACGCCCTAGCACACACCAACACACACTAACACACACCAACACACACCAACACACACCAACACACACCAACACACACCAGCACACACCAACACACACCTTGTGACAGTCACAAGCTTCAAATAACTGGGCTCAGCATTAACTGCTGAGGGTTCCAAGCCTGAGATACTCTCTCGGATAGCACAGACAACAGCAGCATTGACAAGGCTGATGCCAGTTTGGTTTGTCAAGAACAGTATTTCTCTCAGCTCCAAGGTATGACTAATGTGCTCCCTTGTAACATCCATCTCCCTGTATGCTTGTGAATCATGCAGCCTCATAGCAGAGCTCCAAAGCAGAATACAAGCCATGGAAATGAGGTACTGCTGCAAGATACTAGTAGTAGTACATATCTCGTACAAAGACCATGTTACCAATGATTAAGTCTGTGCCAGGCGCTAGGCATTATTAGGTTAGGACAAGGACGGGTTGGCTCAGTGTCAGGATAATGTGACTGAGTGGGATATCAGGTCATGGTGCTGGTGGCCTGGTCTCCCAGTGGGGCAGCACTATAAAGTCGACATGAGTATGCACTGTCCTAACTCGGTACCCGTCCTGATATGACCTTAGATGTTGCCAGGACGTAAAACTCCCAACAACCAACCAGCCATTAAAAAAAAGAAAAGATGGATGTAGACCAGTGTCAGTAGCACTGGAGGATTTTATAATCACACACACATACATGTATACATATAACAGTAGCTGTCTTTATGCGATAACTGTGCGTCCAGTTATTGACCTATCAGCGTTGCGATCTGCGCTAAATGCCGTGTCCTCGGGTACGTCGGCACCGATCGCCGACCACGATGGCCCATTCCGTGTGCATGTTTAATGCCCGACTCCAGATCCGGCACCGATTCGCGCTCAACAGGGGCTAAATGTGAACACGCTCCCCGCGAACCCGGTAATCTTGTGGCCTCTTGCGATGTGAATAATCAGGCGGCGTTGGGGCTCAAATATAGTCTGTGGGCTATAGACGGCCGTAAGTGGGGAATAGCTAAGTTGATGTTCATTTTAAAAATAAATTTGAATGAGGTTGGTAAGGAGAGTGGTACTCTGGTATGCGGGTAATGCAGTACCTATCTGCTAAAATACCTCAGGGTGTTTGACGCCCCTGCCTTGCAAAGTTATAAACCACTGCCTTGTGGTATAGGTTCTTGATAGAATCAACGGCTAAGGGAGCAAACCCTAACAGAAAACCATGCTTCCGTGGCAGCATTAAGGGCGGTGATGAAGGGAACTCCCAACATCTCCCGGCCAGCTACTGCAGGGACAAATAGTTTGCGCCTGTCTTGACGTGTTCTTGCCGGTGTGAAACCTCTATTTGCTCCCCGAGAGAGTGCTGCTAGTAACTTGCAAAAGCCAGCAGCACTTCAACACTTTGCAAGCAGCTTTTATGAAATGCACAACCGCACGTAACAGCGGCGGTTAAGAAATAAAAGCAGTCTTTGTCGCATTGCGACCGACAGCATGATGATGATGATGATGATGATGATGACTGTAATAAGCCCTAGAATTATCCCCCTCCCCCCTCTTCGCCTTCCCCTTTCCCTCCCCCTCCACTCCCCCTCTCCCTTCCCCTCACCCTCCCCCGACCCCCTATCCCCCCTCCCCATCCCACTCCCCCTCTCCCCATTCCCCTCCCCCCCCCCTCTTAAAGCGTTTTTAAAGTTAAACTTAGACCTGAGGGGTGGTTGGTTTATAATTTATAAGTGTGATTTAATTTTAGTTTGTGTGTTATTTCCAGATGTCTATAATAGGATATCTTATAAGGGATGGAAGTTACTCTGTTCTGTCTGTAATACCCCTGTCACACTACGACGTAATGAGCCAACGTGAGCCTAACGTGGTGATATTTCGTCATTACGTTGATGTACATTGGATTACGTTATGATGACGTCATAATGACGTTAGAGTGACGTCGAGCTACGTCATATTACGTCGTGTTACGTCAAGTTACGTCGAGGTTTTGGACATGTTCAAAAGTTTCGACGTAGGTCGAACGTAAGGGTTTACGTTCGCCGTACGTTCTGTTCACGTTCAGCGAACGTCAATGACGTTAAACGGACGTTATTCCAACGCTCCTCACTACGTTCAACTACGTTCCACTACGTTGACCCCCATTAAACCAAGTGCAAATGCCCACGGGGCGTAATGGGAACGTCAGGACAACGTCAGGAGAACGTCAGGAGAACGTCAGGAGAACGTGCATTCAACGTACGTTCAACGTCTCATGACTTAGCTAACGTCACGTAACGTTCTTCTGACGATGGAATAACGTTCATAACGTTCCGTCAGCGTCATTACGTTGACCTCTCTCGTCGAACGACGGTATCACTACGCTTTACCGACGTTACTCTCTCGTCCACTACGTTGCATCCACGTTCAACTTGTGCCCAAATTTGCATACTACGCCGAGAAGTTCAACGTTCTTCACGTTCTCCCTACGTTGACGTCGTTACGTCGTAGTGTGACAGCCCCATAAGGTATGAGTGCCTTGTCAGGGTTTCATATGTCCAATATATATGCACATTCTGGGGTTTCTAGTAGTCTACTAATAGATTACCACTCACTGCACCTTAACCCTACCGGACATGTTGGCTGAATCATCAAGAGCTCTGACTGGCTTCCAGTGTGGATAATTGTGTGTTCAAACCCCGGCCTAGTCAAACCAATGACTTCAGAATTACAAAATTGACACTTGCCTTGCCAATTGACTGGTGCCTGGCATGGCATTACTAGAGTAGGGCAAGGACTGGCTCGCTCAGAATCGGGATAATGTGACTGAGTCGGATATCAGGTCATGGAGCTGGCAATCCAGGAGCTCAATGGGACAGCATTATTAATGAGTGCGCGTTTTCATGAGGTCACTCAGAGCTAAGAGAAGTATGAGTTCTTACACATTTATAACAGTTCTTTCGGGGTGTGTGATTCAAACTACATCCAGCCACGAGATGCGATCTTCATCAGGTCACTGAGACCTAATAGAAGTATCAGTTCGTGCACATTTATGACAGCTCTTTATGTGACTGTAATGCATCAGATGACGTCTCCTTGAGATCACCCAGAGCCAATAGAAATGTCAGTTCTTACACATTTATATCAGGTCTTTAAGTGACCGTGATGTATATTACAACCAGTCACTAGATGACTTCTTCAGGAGGTCACCCAGAGCCAATAGAAATGTCAGTTATTACTCATTTATGACAGTTCTTTGTGTGACTGTGATGCATACTACCAGGAGATGGTGTATTTATCAGCTCACCCAGAGCTAATAGAAGTATCAGTTCTTACACATGTATGAGAGTTTTTTTTATGTGACTTACACATTTATGAGAGGTCTTTATGTGACTGTGATCCATACTACAAGCGGCCACCAGATGGCGTCTTCATAAGTTCACTCACAACTAATAAACTTGTCAGTTCTTACAAATTTATAGAAGTTCTTTAGGTGACGAATGCCTACTACAACCAGCCACCAGATGGCGTCTTCATCAGCTCACTCAGAGCTAATAGAATGATCAGTTCTTACACACTGATAGCAACTCTTTATGTGGTTGTGATGCATGTACGACAATCAGCCGCCAGGTGGCGATGCAGAGTTCTTTATGTGACTGTGATGCATGCTGGGTTTCCCCCATGGAATGCGCGCTTTACCATACTGTCACGCCGTCCCACCTGAAAGGAAATTGGGGCGGGGGCGGGGGCGGGGGCGAGGGCGGGTCGGGGGTGGGTCGGGGGTGGGGAGAGTTTTCTAGGAAAATAATAAGTCATCACACTCTTTTTTCCGGGCAAATATACTGGGGCGAATGTATAATAACATTTAATTAATTCATAGTTAGATTTCTGTAACCGGATGTCCAATCTCTGGGAAAAGAGATGAAAAAGAGAGTGAGTTGACAGTGTCCTAATACAGATGGTCTGACGTCAGCTCTTTATCAATGGCCCTGATAAGCATCTCATATCCATACTGCACACATTGTCTACAGTCAGCCCCCAGGTTATGGTTACACATAGGTTCTTAACACAAGTATGTGTGTATCTGTGTGTGGGGGATTTTGGGGAGGGGGGTTGTGAGATTTCATTCATCTCAGCCTCGTTTTGAAACTGGGTTTGCACTGCACTGCTGTAACACACGCATTTATGCTATATATATACATATATATATATATATGGATAGTGATAAACCCTTTATCGTGTGTAATAAACTCTGTAGTGGTCCCCCCCCCCACCTCCTCTGGGGGTGGGGGCGGGTACCAGCATGCTCTGCCCCCCCACGGGGTGGGACTCTCCACTCGCGCGGTAGCATATATATGCTATATATATATATACATTATGATATATATATATATATATATTATATATATTATATATATATATATATATATATATATATATATATAGAATGTCGAATGCTGATTTGCCTGAACAATTAAAGTTGCATAGTCCAATGGTTTTGAGTTTCTGTCATTTTTTTCTTGAGATAAATATATTGAAATTTTAGTTAAAAATCTACCTTACTTTAGTTTGAAGTAACTTTTATTTTAAATGGCTAACTTTTTACATATTTGAAGTGCAAACATATATAATTAGCTTTGGCAAGCATGCCGAAACTCTGACACCATAGGATTCTGCTAAAGTGTCTCAATATTCCTATCTGTGTGGTAACGAATGCATAATAAGCGCATAAATATTTAAGTTAAATATGTAGAGTCAAATCTACATAATTATTTGGGTTTTTCAAGTTTAATGCTTCATCGGACTAGGCAGCTTTAATAATAATATGGATAATCAAATTTAGATAATTGTTTTGGCTTTGAAAACTTCACCGGACTATGCAGCTTTAATTAACGGCTTTAATTAACGGCAGTGGTCAGTAAAATATTAGTAGCGTGGGACCCTGTTGACACGATTGTCTCAAGGCCACTTGGTTGGTTGGTTTTTTCCTTCTCTTTCAACCCTGGAGCGCTATGATAAAACTCCACCGGAGGCCAAAGGTGAGCCTTGCACCATTCATGGACACGGGTGGAGGGAACCGGAAGTGACGTAACGAATTCTAAATCGGAAGCTTACCTCAGCGTCCCACGATGACTGACCTAAGCAAGATGTCGCAATGGCGGGGGATTTTTTGTTTGTTTTGTTTTGTTTGTTTGCTTGCGTAACCCGGATGTACTTATTGTTCGATGGAGTCATCTCACTTTAACTTTTGAGATTTTGCAAACTTTCGGTGCAAAGAGTGAGCCGGTGAGTGAGGACTTTAACAATTAAACCCACTAGTGTTCAACAGCACGGATGAGAAATTCTCCCCAATTTTTGCAGATTTGATATTTCTTTCTTAGTCATAGGCAGGGATCCCATTTCTCAGCGAAATCGTTGATTTCAGTGAAAACTGAGTTTCGAAATCAACAGGGAAAAAAACTAAAAAAACTTGGCTGTGGATAATTTAAAATTATATTATCCTTGTTTTGTTAATGTTGTATTTCATTGACAGTGAGTGACGGAGAATGGTACTTGTAATTATTTGTTAGTCTTGAGGCTACAGCGATGTAGTTTGAGGCTATGGCTATCTGGGTCTGTGACTGTGGATTGTGGGTTTGAGGCTATGGAGATGTGGGTCTGTGACTATGGAGTGTGGGTTTGAGGCTATGGCGATGTGGGTTTGTGCCTTTGAAGTGTGGGTTTGAGGCTATGGCGATGTGGATCTGTGACTATGGAGTGTGGGTCTGAGACTGGCGATGTGGGTCTTTGACTGTGGAGTGTGGGTTTGAGGCTATGCCAACGTGTGTCTGTGACTATGGAGTGTGGGTTTGAGGCTATGGTGATGTGGGTCTGTGACTATGGAGTGTGGGTTTGAGGCTATGGCGATCTGGGTCTGTGACTATGTAGTGTGGGTTTGAGGCTATGTCAATCTGGGTCTGTGACTGTGGAGTGTGGGTCTGAGACTATGGTGATCTGGGTCTGTGACTATGGAGTGTGGGTTTGAGGCTATGTCAATCTGGGTCTGTGACTGTGGAGTGTGGCTCTGAGACTATGGCGATCTGGGTCTGTGACAATGGAGTGTGGGTCTGAGCCTATGACGATGTGGGTCCGTGACTATAGAGTGGGTTTGAGGCTATAATAAATATATGTATGAAGCGACGTTCCCCCACCCACTCCCTACTAATGTATGCATGTAGTGTGACTTTGTGGCTAAGTGTTGGGTTGGTTGGTTGCTGGAGTTTTACGTCCTGGCAACATCTAAGGTCATGTCAGGATGGGTACTGACTTGTGACCGTGTGCACTCATGGCGACTTTATAATGTTGCCCCACTGGGAAACTAGGTTGCCAGCATCATGACCTGATATCCCACTCAGTCACATTATCCTGACACTAAGCTAACCAGTCCTTGCCCTATCCTATTAATGTGGAGCATCAGGCTAGAAAGCGACAAGTATCAATTTTATAAGTCATTGATTTGACTCAACCGGAAACCAAACTCCTGATCTCCCGCATGCGAGGCCCTCGGTTGACCGATTCGGCCACCGCTCCCGGTGACTAACTGTTGGGTGTGACTGCGGGAGTAGGGGCAGTCCCTTGGATCCCGACGTGTGTCGGCTGCCTGTTTGATCCTGCGCCGCGTGTTTGATCTGTGCCGCCCTGTTTGGTATGCGCCGTCTGGCCCACACTGACCACACTTGAACACCTCCCCTGAACCCCTTACTTGATGATTGTCCACCTACACAACCCACACATAGCCCCACCAACTAACGCCCTACAACCAATAACTCCGGCGTCACGACTGAGGCAACACTAAGTTTAATGTCCACAGGTGGTGAGTTCGATGTTATGTAACTGTAGAAACTCACAAGATTTCGGGGTAACTTCACTTGTTAGATGCACATCGCGGTGGTGTAAAACTCCAAATGAGTTAGAGCATCCCTCTCCCGTGTTGGTAGATCGTGGATTCGAATCCTGGTTGAGTCAAACCAATGACTTAAAAATTGATACTTGTCACTTCCTAGCCAGACGCTCGGGATTACTAGGATAGGGCAAGGAGCAGTGGAATGAAGAAGACCAGTCTTCTGCGACTTAAATTTCCCCTGCTTAAACAACTAATGTACCAAAAAAAAAACACCCCAAAACAGCCAACCTTAATATGTCCCTCCCCCCCTTTATAAGTTATAGCGAATATGTATGCAATTATCTATCGTTGGACACCCTCTCCTCTATTCTACCGATATATATATTTGAATGTGAACAATCTTTAATAGGTTATTCAATTTGGACTTAAAGTTCCATAGTCGGAATATTTTGATTTTCTGTCATTTCATTTTTTAGATAAACATATTACGGAGGTCATTACAGTCTAACTTGCTTTAGTTTAGATTAAATGTTTTTATAGGTGTCTAACTTTGAATATATTTGAATTGAAAACCTGCTAAGTTAATCTTGGTGTGCACATCAAAATTATGACACCATAGGCTTCAGCAGTAACATGGTCTATTAAATTCACTTTGGACACCGTACTTAATAAGTGCACCAGTACCTAATAGGCCTGTCACACTATGACGTAACGATCTAACGTGAGCCGACGTAGGTAAATTTTGGTCATTATGTTCAGGTATGCTGGGTTACGTCATGATTACGTTAGGCCGACGTCGAGTTATGTTGAGGTATGTCAGGTTACATTGAGCTACGCCAGTGTGCGTCAAGGTTTTGGACATGTTCAAAACTTTCGACGTAGCTCGACGTAAGACAATGTGTGGCCTATGCGTTAACATACGCTATATATACGTTAGACAGACGTTGAGAGTACGCTAGACAAATGTTACACGTATGTTATACATACGTTGAACTACGTCAGGCGTAATTAAAGCCGGCAGAAACATTTAGTCCGCGTATTGAAAATGTAGTGAAAACGTACGCATAACGTACGTCTAACGTATGTCTAACACTGTAAATGCATTCTTCTGGCGATCGAATAACGTATATAACGTTCACCAGCGTTCTGTGAGCGTTTTTTTAATGTTCTCATGCATTACCACTACGTTAGATCGACGTTTCGTGGACGTCCACTACGTTGCACTGACGTCCAACTTGGCCCTGAAACGCCGAGAATTTCTATGTATCTCAACGTAAATAAGTGTTTTCTATGTTCCCCACTCGCTGGCCAGTTATGTCATAGTGTGACAGGGCCATAAGTTAGATAGGTAGCATCAAATCTAAGTTAAGTGTATTTTAATTGGTAACGAATATTTGATGGTTTCACTTTCATCGAATTATGCAGCACAATACAAAACAGTTCTGGTTTGAGCGATTGTTGGTGAAATCTTTGTTAGACACCCCCACCCCCCAAATGCAGCCTTGAGTTGACCATCATTCCCCCCTCCCTCCCGCCTTCCCCCTTCCCCCTCTCCCTCCCATCTCCCCCCCCCCCCTCCCCGCTCCCCCTACCCCTTCCTCCTCGTCCCGACCCCTCCCATCTCCCCCATCCCTCCCCCTCCCCCCGCCCCTCCCCTTCTCCCCCTCCCCCTCCCCTTCTCCCCCTCCCCTTCTCCCCCTCCCCTCCTCCGCCCCCATCCCTTCTCCCCCTCCCCCCCTCTCCCCCACCCTGGAGGTGGTGGTCAGACGTGGTGGCACCACCCCGATAATCCCAAATTAATCTCACAAAAGGCTGCTAATCTGCCGACCAATGCTATCTGGATACACACACGCAGACTGGTGCCCGTGTGCCTTGTTAAAGTTGCATAGTCCGATGATTTGAGTTTTTGTCATTTTCTGAGGTAAATATGTTAGGTTGATCGTTATAATCTGTGTTATTTTACTTTGAAGTAAGGACCTAGCAACATCTGCGGTTATATCAGGACGGGATATTATTAGCTAGAATAACTGACTAGTTAAAGCTGGATATTCCGATGAAAAAATGGCAAAAACCTACGATCATCGGACTATGCAACTTTTAAAAAACCATAACGATTTCAGTAATTAAATATTTTGTTAATGCCTGTACTTTCCTTAAATATCTTCAGCATATAATTATATAATTTGATGACATGTCAAAGATGCCATCTTTGTCCGTGACAATTCTTACCTGTAAGGCTCATATATTTTCACCAACTTAATGTCGTGGTTAGGTTTCTGAAAGCCGCGACTCTAAGTGAACACAAATTAAATGAAGCCAATCAAATTCAGACCTAAATGTTATTAATTACATCTATAAAATCCTTGAGTGTTGAGATAACCCCCTGATCCATTGGTTGGATCATGCAGGTCTTTTTGACCCTCAACGACGTTATAACCAAATTACATTGAATGCAACACCTTTGATGAGGCTGTTGGTATATATGTATATATATATATATATGTGTGTGTATGCCATATCTACTTCCTTTAATGTGAGCTTGGCGTTCTCAAGCACTATGCATGGATACATAGTTTATGAGTTTGATGGCCGAAGCATCTGAAGTGATCCACCATGATTTAGTGCCCCCTGGTGGAGAGTGAGAACCTGTGTGTACAGTGGGGAGGAGGGGCTGGTGGTGGCAGCCTACCTGGGGACTAATGGAGAGTGCTGTTATATGTATGCTGTTATATAGTCCATGTGTCGCTGGTTATGTAAATGGTGACGTGAAATCAGGCCTGTTTGTTTGTTTGTTTGTTGGAGTTTTACGTCCTGGTAACATTCAAGGTCATATCGGGACCGGAAATCAAGCCTTGTCCTGTGCCAAGTGGCACTAATTGATCAGCGATGTCACCTGATGTCATTGTAAGTCAAGCAAGATAACCTCATAAATATTCACTAATTGAGGATTTACGTCCTAGTATCATTTGAGGTGATATCAACACAGCCACACATCTGTGATGGTGCACATTTTGGTGGGTTTATAGTGCTGCCCCACTGGGATGCTGTTCCATTAGCACCGTGAACTAATATCCCACTCCGTCACCCAATAGCGACCATGAGCCATTGTTAAGTTGGTGGGGTGATGTGTTTGCAAAACGCTCCCATTGTCAAGTTGGCAGGGTGATGTCTTTGTAAAATGCTCCCATTGTCAAGTTGGTGGGGTGATGTGTTTGTAAATCGCTCCCATTGTCAAGTTGGTGGAGTGATGTGTTTGTAAAACGTTCCATTGTCAAGTTGGCTTATGATGTCTTTGTAAAACACACATTGTCAAGTTGGTGGGGTGATGTGTTTGTAAAACGTGTCGTTGTCAAGTTGGTTGCGGGATATGTTTGTAAAACGCGCCATTGTCAAGTTGGAGAGGTAATGTGTTTGCGAAACGCTCCCACTGTTAATTTAGGTGGGTGCCGTGTTTGTAAAACGCTCCCATTGTCAAGTTGGTGAAGTAATGTGTTGGTAAAATGCTCCCATTGTCAAGTCGGTGGGGTGATGTGTTTGGAAAACGCACCATTGTCAAGTTAGCGGGGCTTCCCCCTACTTTCTAGCTCTGGGAAACTCTCACTCCATCCACTTAATACGCCAGTCTTGGCACTGGAGGAGATTTCTGAGTGTGTGTGAGTGTGTGTGTAAGGGGGTGAGGTGGGGTGGTGGTAGGGGTGCCACTGCTTCCTCCTGGCATGAAAAGAATATGTATCATAATAGATATCTACCCGTGTCTTACATGTATACTTAAACACTTGTTAGGAGAGGGTCCTACGTAGATAGAAATGTCTACTAACATATTATACCATGACGCCACTAGTTCCAGTATCGCACTGAAGTGGTAATACACATTGAAGATAGGAAAGAAAGGCAAAGAGAAAATAACATCCAGCCTCAAACCTCTACGTATAGGCTCGTTATGTGCATAGCCCTGCTGTTAAAGTTGTGTAGTCAGATGGTTTGAGTTTCTATCATATATATTATTTTAGATAAATATATTAAGTTGATCATTATAATGTATTTTTATTTTAGTTTCAAGTAACTTATGTTTTTAACGTTTAACCTTGGACATGTTTGAAATGAAAGGATACCAAGTTAATTTTTGCGTACATACATCGAAATGCCGAATATCATAGGTTTTAGCAGTGACAGGTTCTAATACATTGAATTGGTATTTTTGTCTATGCACCAATTACTATTTATTATGTTCACTTAAGAAACTATTAGTTGGTCTGATAATAACTGGACTGTATCGCCTCGTGTAATTTTAGCTATACTTTCTGAGTTAAATTTTGCTGTCATGTGACACAAATTTTACTACTTCAAAGTTGCATTTTGACACAAATCTGACTATTTCAGATATTCATGTAAATCTCAATATGGACATAAATGCGGTTAACAAAACTGAGAAGGTAATTACCAATTACTTCTTGCCACAAGTATAGCCCTTCCTGCTGATACAGCATTAATCCATCAGCAATCAAACGATCAATCAATCAATCAATCAATATTAATATGTTACTAGTATCTAAGTTAGATATGTAGGATCAAATCTATGTACATGTTTTGGTTTAGAAAATGCCATGCTTTCATCAAACCTTTTTTTTGTTTTTTGGTAAAGTTCATCTGATGAAATGTGATCAGATTCATCTGAATATGACATTTGTCAGCGCCGGAGTACTGGTCTTCCAGCCATCTTACTATTGGAATTGACAGTTTAAATAATCTAAGTTTGATCAGTGCTGTATTAGTTAGAGCACCGATCCTGTAGAATTAAGGGAGTAGCTCCTGCTGTATTATGTACAGCACCAGTCACTGTAGTTCATGCAAAAATGGGGAGCAGCACCCAGGAGAAAGTGTATACGCTGGGCAACTCAAACAGTCATTGAGGGTTACATTCTTTCTCTTATAAAACAAGGTAAGTTTATAGTTGAAAAGACATTTTGTCTGTCTTATATAATGTTCAATGTGTTTAAACAGGTTGATAGTTGTGTAGGATGTTCGGTGTGTTGATGGTCTGTCTGTTTATGATGGTTAAGGGTTGTGGCAGGGGATGGGGGCCCATTGGGGTGGGTGGTGGGGGGGAACACCCACCAGAGAGCAAGTGAGGATGTGGGGGGGGGGGGGGCAGGAGCTCAGGGCTTTGCTAGTAATGACTGCAGTAGTCATTCAAGGGCCTGAATAACCAGGTGGGCTCTATATGCATTTTTGAAGGCAAGTATTGTTTGTGTTTCTCTGACTCTGATAGGGAGGTCATTCCACATGACACTACCTTTGTAGATTGGTGCTCCGATATATTTATTTGTTGAAGGGTGTGGTACATTGAGCAGAGTGGAGGCTCCTCTTCTTGTTATTCTATTTGTGAGGTCAATGAATTTTTCGTCTTTTGTGCATTTGTGCATTAGGGCCATCAGGTGTAGGACCCTTCGTTCTGAGAGAGTATCCAATTTGGCTTTCTTGTGCAGTTCAGCCACACTGAGTGTCTTGCCTTGGTAAACTGTTCTCAGTGCTCGGTTCTGAATTCTTTGCAGTTTGATCTTTTGTTGTTTTGTTAAGAGCTTGTATATGATGTCATTGCAATCTATAACATGCAATATTGTAGCCTTGTACAGGAGCAGTGCAGTGTTTTCACTTATGAATTTCCTTAATTTCCTAAAAGTTGTCAGTTTTAGTGCCAGAGTTTGATTCAGTATTGCCAATTGTCGGTTCCCATTTAGTGTGGAGTCAAGAGTTAGTGTGGAGTCACAAAGTAAGGTTCCACCCATTTGTAGTTGGATTTGAGGGGCTCTTGTTTTTCTCATTTTCGTCCCATAGATCAGATACTCTGTCTTGGCACTATTTACTGTTAGTTTATTTTCATGGAACCATGTATTCACCTTATCTAGCATCATGCCTCTCTGGGCTGCAGCTGCCACACGATCTCTATCGTGTACTCTGAGTGCTTCGTCATCAGCAAATAATGTAAATGTTGCTCTTTCAGATACTAGTGGTAGGTCATTATTAAAGATTAGGAATAGCAGGGGTCCTAGGGTAGAGCCCTGTGGCACCCATGTCTTGACCCTACGGGTGGTGGACTCATTGTTGTTTAGTTTGTACACTGCATCCTGTTCTTCAGATAATTTGTGAAGAAATTATATGCTTTGTTGCCTAATCTAGCTCTTGCTACTTTTTGCATCAGGATCTCGTGGTCAATTGTATCAAATGCCTTCTTGAAATCAAGGAAGACAGTTGTAAAGTCCACGGCTCGAATTGATGGTTGTGTAGGCAGGCTATAGTGAAATCAATACAGGCAAAAAGCGAAAGGAAGAGTATAAAGAGTGAAAGAAGAGAGAGAGCCAAGACCTCAGTTTTATTATTTATATGGTACATGGATCCAGTATAGTGTATCACCTCATCACATTCTCCCAATGAGAAACAAGCATTTCTAGCTCCACCAATGAGAAACAAGCATTTCCGGTCCCCATGGTTATAGTGGTCTTCCCACCACCACCAAGCGGTGTGGCTCCACTGGCCACCACCTGCCTTGAGCTGAATGTGTGGTGATCCATGACTAGCAGAGGGGGGAGGGGCTAGTGGGTAGGGCTCTGAGTGCCCCTTACAGACTATCTTACTAGCACCACAATGTCTATTTACCAATCAATCAAATATCACCAGCAACTACCTAAACACATCTATGCACCTGGCCCTATATACCTGTTTCACAAATAGAACATTTGCATTCCCCCATCAATGCATCGTTATCGGAATATTTTACACAGTGATTGTTAGTTCACCTTTATCCGTGTTGCCCAAAAGTTCATCCAGTAGAGATGCCAGAGCCCCTGTTGTGGATTTGTTTTTCCTAAATCCATTTTGGTGGTAGGTCAGATAGTTGGATGATTCAAGGTATACTTTAACTAGTCATGTATAATCTGTTCAATAATTTTTCCTGGAAGTGGGAGGATTGAAATTGGTCGCAGTTCACTGCAGCATCTTGGGTTATTGGGTCTTGGGGATTGGGGTGACTGTAGCTACTTTCCATGCATCGGGAAGATGCCTGTTTTAATTATTAAGTTGTACATATGTGTGAATTCCCTAATTAATGTTGGTATTGCCATCTTTATCAGGGCAGTACTGATGTCTTTTATACGAGATGATTTATAGGATGATATTTGATTTGTTCTGTCTAGGATTTCATTGTAAGATGTTTCTTGGAGATTATAGTTGTGGTTATTTAGTTTGGATTGGTAACATTTTTGTTGGGCTGTTATTTGGTTAAATTTACTGGCTAACCTTTCTCTTATCTCGATGAAATAGTTATTGATTTCTTCAGTAAGTAGTTTATCAGGTATCACGTTGCCAGGTTCTTTATTGGAAAGGCTACTAATTTTGGTCTGGTTTGCTGGTTCAATCTGTTTGAGTACACACCAGCATTTTTTGGCATTGTTTCGATGTTTGTCTGGTTGTTCTTGGAGGAATCTTGCTTTGGCTTTTCTGACCTCATTTCTTGTTTTACTGGTCATACATTGGCTTACTTATTAAGCATGTATTGCTGGATACATGAGAATAATAAGGCGATTTAAGAACTTGTGATGTGTTGAAGATACTATGTAGGCTCCCTGATGCAATTGCTGTCTCTGTAGTCATAAGCCTTTTATATGGTTTATTTTCATGAATCTTTTAGTTCTTCGGATGATGCACATATAGGAAATGCAAATACTTGTGCATAGCTTACACAGGAAATGCAAATACTTCCACATAGCTTACATGGGAAATGCAAATACTTATGCATAGCTTACGCAGGAAATGCAAATACTTCTACATAGCTTACTTGGGGTGGGTGGTTGGGTGTTGTGGGTGTGTGGGTTGGTGTGGTTGTTTTTGTTGTGTTTTGGGGGGTTTTGTGGGGTGTGTGTTTGGTTTTGGTGGGTTGGGGGGTTTGTGGGTTGTGTGTGTGTGTGTGTTGTGTTGTTTGTGGGTCTACAAGCTTACACAGGAAATGCAAATACTTATGCATAGCTTACACAGGAAATGCAAATACTTCTACATAGCTTACACGGGAAATGCAAATACTTCTACATAGCTTACACAGGAAATGCAAATACTTATACATAGCTTACACAGGAAATGCAAATACTTATACATAGCTTACATAGGAAATGCAAATATTTATACATAGCTTATGCAGGAAATGCAAATACTTATACATAGCTTACACAGGAAATGCAAATACTTATACATAGCTTACACAGGAAATGCAAATACTTATACATAGCTTACACAGGGTAGGTTCACCAACCACACATCGCATATCTTTACAGGATACTGGTCATGGCACCAAATAAAGGAAACATTGGACCTACAGCACGATTCAAACCAGCACTTCTTGCTATTCTGGGGCTAACCATTAGCATATCTATGCTCCCTGATGCAATCATGCTATCCACACCTACCTGTCTGCGTGGCCTCTTGCCTGAGAGGTCAGTGCAGACTACTATCTACATGTATATATTTTTCTTCTTCTTTTTAATGGCGACCATTGAGAGGCGCCCTCTGGCGGAAATGACATGTTGCAGGTTGATGTTGACACGGGCTCGTAAATAACCCTTTATGGAGGCCGTCTAGACCTGGATAGGAAGGACATGGTGGGTTAAATACCAGTAATGTTTTAGCTTATTGATAATGTATGGGTTCAACTTGTGATTTATGGCCTCAGTTAGCTTAGTCTCCTCACACACACCCTCACAAACTCTCACACCCCTAACACCTCCAACACCACCTCACACCCTTCCCAAACCCCTTCACACCCCCTTACCCCCTTACACCCCATCACACCCACCCTCACACACGCTCACACACCCTCACACACCCTCACACCCACCCTCACACCCACCCTCACATTCACCCTCACACCCACCCTCACACCCCCTCCCTCATCCCACCTCACCCCTCATCACACCCTTCGCACCCCTCACACACCCCGCACACCCCTAACACACCCTCCCATACCCTCACACCTCTCCGACCACCTTCCTCACACCCTTCCTCCCTTCACATCTCTCACACCCCATCACACCCCCCTCACTCCCCTCAAACTCACTTCACACTCTCTTCACACGCCTCACACTCCCTAACACTCCCTCACACTCTATCACACTCCCTTACACCCCATCACGCCCCCTGACACCTCCTCACACCCCAACACACCTCCTCACACCCTCTCACAGACCCCTCACACGCCCTGCCCACCCTCCCACACACCCTCCTATCCCCTCACACTTCCTCACACTCCCTTACACCCCATCACGTCCCCTCACACCCCATCACACCTCAATACACATCCACACACCCCAACACACCTCCTCACACAATCCTCATACGCCCTGCCTACCCTCCCACACCCTCTCCCATCCCCTCACTCTCCCTCACACCCCTGACACACCCTCATTTACCCTAAAACACCCTAACACACCTTCACACATCCTCACACCCCTCACACGGCCTCATACCCCCTCACACTCCCTCATACCACCCCACACTCCTTCACACACCGTCACACCCCATCATACCACCTCACACCCCCTCACACCCCTTCACACTCCACATCCCCGTCACACCCTCCTGACCCCCTTCACACCCACTCACACCCCATCACCCCCCCCCCCCCATACACCCCAGGTCTGCCTGTCCGGGCCATAACCATTCTTCTAGGACTGCATGTCGATAGAAGTGATCATTACACAGTGCCTTGAGGTGGTTTTCCCCCAAACATAACGGTGGTATATATCTCGGCGGTGAATCGGCTATTGTGTATCTTCCAAGTTCCAGCCTCCTGACGAGTACTATCCACGACTATCCACGCCTATCCATGCCTATCCACGCCTATCCAAGCCTATTCCGGGAGGGTTATGAAAATCACTTTGGGAAATTCATACCAGGGCTAGGAGTTAGCAACAAAACTAATAAAGAAAACTAATAAATAAAATGCCAACCAAATCCTCCCCCTCCCACCCCGTCCCCAAGTCAAAGAAATCAACAAGACAAAAACACCCTCAAAGAACTTAGCATTCCAAGCACTTTACCGGATTGAGGAAATGGATTGAAACGGAAAAAGTCCGTTGATATCAGGCAACGTCCGGTTTATGTCCGTTGCATATCTGTTGATATCCGTTGATATCCGACCAGATCCGTTACAAGTTTTGAGCATGCACAAAACTTGTAACGGATTGCGCCGATCTGACTTATGCGGTTATTATCTGTTACCGTCCATTCCCCGTCCATTCCCTGTCAGTTCCTGTCCGTTACCCGTTCTTTCCCGTCCATTACCGTCCGTTCCTGTCCGTTACATATCCATTACATGTCCGTTGCCGTTCGTTATAGTTTCTTTTGTATACTGAATTATCCGTTGATCGTTAGATACGTTATGAACCGTTACCCGTCTGTTCCGTCTGTTACCCGTCCATTACCGTCCGTTACATAATCGATACATTTCAAGTCCGAATCACACCGGATTAGAATATTTTTGTCCGTTTCAATCCATTTCCTCAATTCAGTAAAGTGTGACAGGGCAATTGTCATTGTCCCTGTCCTTCCCTGTCGTTCTCTGACCTTCTCTATCCTTCTCTGTCCTTCTCTGTCCCTCCCTGTCCCTCCCTGTTCCTACCTGTCCCTCTCTGTTCCTCCCTGTTCCTCTCTGTCTCTCCCTGCCTGCATGTCCCTCCCTGTTCCTCCCTGTCCTTCTCCGTCCCTCCCCGTCCCTACACATTCCTTCCAGTTCCTCACTGTCCCTGTCCCTCCCTGTCCCAGGGTATCATGATAGAGGCTCGTCTCACCCAGTCTCGGTTCGGTGTCACTTCTCCCTCCCCTCCCTCTCCCCATCCCCCTCCCCCTCCCCCATCCCCTGGGAGGCAGTGAATGTGTGAGGGCCGGGGAGGTTGACATATATGTTAAAATACATGGAGATTTCAGAATATACAATTCATATAATTGGTGAGATTTGAAAGGTAAAGACTTCAAATTAATTGTTGTTTGTTGGGGTTTTACATCAACAAACAAACAACAATTGATGCATCATCACTTAAATATGAGTTTTGGTCAATGACCATACTGTCATGGGACTGATAATGGCAAATAGTGTGCCTATATCAGGATTTGAATCCACACCTTGCCATTCCGAGGCTAGCGTGCTAACCATTACTCTACCTATGTTCCTTGATGCAATCACTCTATCCATGCGGCTCCTTGCCTGAGAGGTCAGTGCAGACCACTACGATGCAATTTAGAGTTATGGTCTCTTTTCATACTGTTATGGGACTGATGCTAATGGGAAATATTGTGCCTATATCAGGATTTGAATCCACACCTTGCCATTCCGAGGCTAGCGTGCTAACCATTACTCTACCTATGTTCCTTGATGCAATCACTCTATCCATGGTCGGTGCAGACCACTACGATGCAATTTAGAGTCATGGTCTCTTTTCATACTGTCATTGGACTGATGCTAATGGGAAATATTGTGCCTATAGCAGGATTTGAATCCACACCTTGCCATTCCGGTGCTAGTGTGCTAACCATTACACTACCTATGTTCCCTTATGCAATCACTCTATTCATGCGGCTCATTGCCTGAGAGGTCAGTGCAGACCACTACGATGCAATTTCATACTGTTATGGGACTGATGATAATGGGAAATATTGTGCCTATATCAGGATTTGAATCCACACCTTGCCATTCCGGGGCTAGCGTGCTAACCATTATACTACCTATATTCCTTGATGCAATCACTTTATTTATCCGACGCTTTGCCTGAGAGGTCAGTGCAGGCTACTACGATACAATTTAGAGTTATGGTCCCTTTTCAGGCAATGTATGAGTGATGATATTCACTAATATTGCCTCAGTTGGTGATAACTGTTAAATGTTGGCTCGAAAACTGGACGTTGGGAGTATGCGAAATTAAAATATATAAATTACAGCTGAGCAAATCATTTCTTTGCCGGCCTCAAATATATTATGTTATCCCATTAGAAATTGGTGCGAGTAATAGGCATACTTCGAATGAGAATTCAATCTTACAGCTATTGAATCCGATATGTTTGGTGAGTGTCAGTATGGTTTCCATGTTTGTTTTACTAAGCCCTCGTAGACCACCAGTGACTGCTAATAGCTAGTAAAAGTGAGATGTGTTACTCGTCACCAATTTGAGGCTTCACCTCTTAACGACGCAGGTGCCAAGTAAGAAAAACTTGATGAGATTAAAAAGACTTTTTTTTAAATATGTTGTTTCTTATCAGCAATAATCCATGTTGATGTGTTAGTTAGCCGGGTTCTCGCCAGGGGGGTTTGATGTGTATGATGTACTGGAATCAAGTGGCACCATTTATTGTATCTTAGAAGATGGAAAGAGAGAGACAGAAAGAGAGAGAAAGAGAGAAAGAGAGGGGCTTACTGCCACAAGCACTCGATAGTCCACCAACTGTCATTGGTGAGAGAGAGAATTGGGTTGTTTGTAACCTTTACGGTTACTGGCTGCAATAACTGCAGCATTAGGTCCAGCACCGATGAATCGATCAAGAGACAATGAAAGACGGAGATTGAGGGGTAATGGTGGTGACGTAAGTCCGGGTGCTGGAGGAGAGGAGAGAAAGGAAAGGAAAGAGTGGTTTCCAGTGATGACGAAAGTACAGCAGTGAAAGAAAGAGCCCGACCCAAGCAAACACTCTCGCCTAGTCTGAGGGAAAGGAGGTAACCTAATGCCTGGTACACACCTACCGTTTGTGCGCACACACCTCCCGTATACGATCGAAAACTGCCCATTCCGCGCACAAAAATCGCTAGGTGTGCGCGCATAGCTAGTGATTATGATTCGCGTATAAAACTCAGTTTTTAGGGCTAAAACGGGCTTATTACGATTGCGATTCGCGATTCGAAAAATGAATCGGCCCGTTTTCAGTTTTAAGCAGGTCGGGTCGAGTCGTGAGTTTTAGTGCGCGAATCGTAAACGGGAGGTGTGTACTAGGCATTAGGGGAAAAGAAGAACATGGTAGTCTGAAGGAAAGAGAAGTGAGGAGAGTTGACTCATAGAGTCATGATTCCTAGCTCTGTGGTGACAAGTCGGTGAGTAGCATTCACAAACATGATAGAGGTTAGAAGGTGAAAGCCAACCGGGCTTCCCCCTGTAGTATTTTCTGAGATCAAACCAGGAGGAGGCCAGCAGCCTGAGAGGAGATAGAAGAGAGTGGATGAAGTGGTGTCCAAACAGCAAGTGAGATTGGCAAATTCAAAATCAATTGGCGGTAATACTAATAGAGTGTAATAAAATGAGTGTGACAGCTAATAATAGCTTCCTTCATCAACATTTATTTGTAATATGTGTGTTGTGGCTGGAATTCTTATGCCAGTCATTGTTACTCGTATGTGCTGTGTTATTGTTTTTAAAGTTGCATAGTTCGATGAAAGTATAATTTTTTTCTAAGCCAAAACACTTATATAGATTTGCTCCTACATATCAGACTTAAGCCATGTTTACACGGGCGAGTTAAAACACTTCATATAAAACCAGTTGTCTAGATCGATTTACATTTGGCGTGTAAACGCGACGCTGTGGCGTTTTAGGGCTGAATCGATTCATATAAATCGGTATATGTAAACCACCTTGCGAGGTGGTTTATATGAAGTGAACTAGTGTAAACGCGCCACTACATCACTTCATATAAATCGCTTTGTCTAGATCGTTTTACATTTGCCCGTGTAAACACAGCTTTAGTTACTGGTACATTTGTTACATATGTATGGCTGCGCAGTGGGAATAGCCCTGATATGACCTTAGATGTTGCCAGCACCTACAACTCCAACAGAAGGAGTAGAAAATCCAGCAAGAAGGAGTAGAAAATCAGCCAGAAGGAGTAGAAAATCAGTTGAATTGAACGTGCCTCTGCTGACTACCTGTGGTGTCCAGCATTTCGATGTGCACACCAAAATTAATGTGGCATGGTTTCACTTCAAATATCTCCAAAGTTAAACTCTTTGAATAGAAAGTTACTTCAAATCTAAACTAAAAATATATTATATTTATCAACTTAATATCCATCATGCTGTCAGTCGCGATGCGACAAAGACTGCTTTCATTACTTGACTGCCGCTCTCCATTTAGCTCTCTGCTGTGAGAGTGATGTCCATGAGTCAGTCGTAATGTCTCTCAGCTTCAGGTTTCTCTTGATGGTATTGGTAAATTTAATCTTAATATATGTATGTCATAAACTATACAGAACGGTGTTTTTTTTAAACCCATTGAATTATGCAACTTTAAATTAGTTATTTATAATGTGTGTTCAATGTAATATGTGATTCTGTCTGCAGCCTACTAACCCTTCAGTCTCGCCTATTTGAACCTTTCAGTTGGAGAATATGCTGTCGGGAAGCATGGACCATATCGTGAGACACCAGGTATATGCGCCTCCTTGTACGTCAGTCACACGCCCTCCTTACGTCATCACAACCTACGTCACACACACACACACCCATCGCGTGACAACTGCAAATTAAAACTTTAACCACATTTTTGACCAAAAAAGTACTTTTTTTTTGTTTACTGTAATGACTTTCGTGGTACCCGTTCATTTTAGTGGTGTAAACATCTTCAAGGCACCTTGTATAGTGTTGGTAAATTTAATTTTAAGCAAACGGTAGGTTTCCATTTGTTGTTTTGTTTTGCTGAAATTCACCTTACATATAGATGTATGACCTATTATCAACACTATCCATGTTGTGTTGTAACAAAACACCACATCTGAATTGTAACGTGTATATATATAATATATATATGGGCTTATATACATATATATATATATATATATATATATATTATATATATAAGCGCAGACTCGGCTCGTGACGTGTGAATTGGTTGTCGATAAACTGGCGGTCTGTGATTGGCCGAAATGATGGTCACGTGGGCATTTGGAGGACTCTGATTGGCTGTCTAGGTGCTGGTGCATCTTGGTGCACTGACTGCTGCAGTGCGTTATTCTCTGTTAGTCTCCGTGGTACATTGGGCTGCTGAGGTACATTCACTGACTAATTAGTCTCCATGATATCAGCAACCCCCCCCCCCCTCTCGCCTCCGCTCCTCTCCTTCCTCCAGCTTATCTCTTCTGTGTGATAGAACTGTCACACGACCATGACTGTCAAGAACTACATGCGTCACTGTGACTGTCACTCCTGCTGTCACTCCTGGAGCGCACCTCACTGTCACAGACACTCGGCACATGTCTCTCACAACACTGTGTAGATTCACATTTCACTACTCGCCAGGCACCCTGTGTGGACCACTGTCTTGTTTCCCTACTCGCAACTCCTTCTGTCGTCTCCTCCTTATAGATAATGCAGGCCGTCAACCCCCGACGACGGCGACCACCCAACGCCCTGTCGACTGCGGACACCAAGTTTAGAATAGACACCCTAATCGACCATTCGGCCCCAAGCCGCCGTGCGTCGAGGTCTTGTCGGCCTGTCGGTTTGGTTGACACCTGGCATGCAGGAATGAAATATCTCCGCGATTTCGCTGATTTCTGCGATTTCGCTGATTTCCGCGATTGTTGATATTCACTGATTAGCGTTCACAAAATGGCTATGTATGTCTAGAAAAAATACTCCAGCGTGTGTGGCGCTAGGGGGGGGGGGGGTCCCACACGCCAATTACTCCGACAGCTGGGGGGGGGGGGGGCACTCCAACCATGCACCAAAGGAGGAATAGGTATATAAAGCATAATTATGTTCCCCTCATATTTATGCTCCTATACTGCGTTAATCATCACACATACATATATATATATATAATATATATATATATATATATAGTATGTAATATATATTATATATATATATATATATACATATATATATATGTGTAATAAGCTCTGTAGTGGTCCCCCCCCCCCTCCTGTTGGGGTGGGTGGGTGGTTACCAGCATGCTCTGGCCCCCTCCCAAGATGTCGTGGCTGATTCATTGTTTAACTAAAGTCGATTATTCCCACAGTCACTTCAACAGTTCTGCGTTAGACTTAGAGGAAGCCATAAAAAAGGCGATGTTCCATCTCATCAATTTTACGCAAGCCCTTCCCCCATCCCCACCCAGCAATGTCCCATCTCATCCTCACCCAGCCATGTCCCATCTCATCCCCACCAAGCCATGTCCCATCTCATCCCCACCCAGCCATGTCCCATCTCATCCTCACTCAGCCATGTCTCATCTCATCCCCACTCAGCCATGTCCATGTCTCATCTCATCCCCACCCAGCCATGTCTCATCCCACCCAGCCATGTCCCATCCCATTCCCATCCAGCCATGTCTCATCTCATCCCCACCCAGCCATGTCCCATCTCATCCCCACCCAGCCATGTCTCATCTCATCCCACCCAGCCATGTCCCATTTCATCCCCATCCAGCCATGTCCAACTCATCCCACCCACCATGTCCCATCCATCCCCACCCACCATTCCCATCTCATCCCCACCCAGCCATGTCTCCTCTCATCCCCACCCAGCCATGTCTCATCCCATCCAGCCATGTCCCATCTCATCCCCACCCAGCCATGTTCCATCCATCCATCCCCACCCAGCCATTCTCCCCCATCAAGCATGTCCCATCTCATCCCCACCCAGCCATGTCCCATCTCATCCCCACCCAACCATGTCTCATCCCACCAGCCATGTCTCATCTCACCCCACCCACCATGTCTCCTCTCATCCCCACCAGCCATGTCTCATCCATCCAGCCATGTCCATCTGATCCCCCCCACCCAGCCATTCCCATCTGATCCCCCACCGCCACGTCCCATCCTCTCATCCCCACCCAGCTATGTCCTCATCCCATTCCCACCCAACCCATGTCCCACACCATCCCCACCCACCATGTCCACCCCCGCCCCACCCACTCCATTTCACCAATATGACCCAAATCATGCAAGTCTACTAACCCCTGTTTCATCCAGTACCATCAGAACCCTCACCGTAATCTGTTTAACCTCCCACCACCTACCTCTCCTCCACCCCCAACCCGGTACAACCCGCCCCCCCCCCCCTCTCCACCCCAGCTCCACCCCCTCTATTTCTGCCCCTGACGAACCACCTCTGCAACCACTGGGTGCGACAGAGCACGGGCCTCACGTGCAAAAGGTCGGGAGTTCAGTTCCCAGTCGAGTCAAACCAATGACTTTAAAACTGATACTTGTCACTTCCTAGTCTGGTGCTCGGCATTAATAGGATATGGCAAGGACTTGTTAACTCAGTGTCAGGATAATGTGACTGAGTGGGATATCGGGTCATGGTATGGGCAGCATGATTTCCCAGTGGGGCAGCACTATAAAGTCACCATGAGTGCACTGTCACAAGTCGGTACCCATCCTGATATGACCTTAGATGTTGACAGGACATAAAATTCCAACAACCAAAGCCTCTGCAGCCACCTTCAACTCCCCCCTACGCCACCCGTCACCCCTTATCCTCACTCACCCTCACCGCCGTCTCCCGAAGTAAGAAGTTGTGCAGACTGCTACCTGTCTATTGCGCAGAAGCGAGAGTCCCAGCACCCTCCCCCCACACACACACCCACACCGGCACACGCTCAGTACTATTGTACTCACTGCTCCCTAGCAGAATAAATAATCTTCATGCTGTGTGTGCATGCGTGCCGTTTTAGCTGATGTGCGTGCCCTCTGGTGGGTGAGCGTTTGACAAACCCTCCCACCCATCATTTCCCGCCAATAATTAAAAAAATAAAATAAATTTCTTACTTTTCCTAATGAACCAAATACATGCCCCTACATTTATGCATGTATATATACACATAATTTTGGGGGTTCTGTATATGCTCTATAAGAATTATATGAGTATAATAGTCCGGAATTCTCCCCTCCCCCCACCTCCTCAGATCCGCCCTCAGTCATCGGGGGCTGGAGCCTGGGCTGGTCATCTACTGCCCCAACCTACTCAACCTCAGCCCCAAAGGTGGCGCCACCTCCCACTCCTTGCTGTAACAACCTCATTCACTGTACCGCTGAAATTGTATAGGCCAACTATTACATATATATGTGCTGTATAAGCATTGTACGAGTATGATTATCCATAAACTGATTATCCATGAACTATGTCTCTGCTTGGCACCTAAACGACACTACACAACTAATGACACTGAACTACTCAAGTGACTGGTCAGGCCCTCTGCTTCGCCTGGGGCTGCCACCTGGCCTATTCAGCTGTCCTGAATCTGCCTCATGGCTCATCCATACATGTATATATGCGGATATATATATATATATATGGATATATATGGATATATATATATATATATATATATATATATATATAAAAGACGGCCTTCAAACTCATACAACTAAGAAATTAAATCAGGATTGCTCGAGTGTCTGGAATAAATCTATTTATGGAATTTGAGTTAGAATTAGCATTGATCCGTTATTTAAAAACAAAACTGAGTGGCGACAATATCGATCCCCAATTGTGCCAGATGTTATATTGTCGCCGTAAACCACGGGAAGAGCATTTATATCACGGTGTTCACGTGTAGGAACTAACACGCTGCCTATATTCACTGCCAAAATTAGCTCCCTAGGCTGTGGTAATAAGGCATTGGTTAGTCTAGACTGTGTTCGTGCTGCTGTTACCACCACACTAAGTCGGGAGAGTTGTTTTATGTGTGTGAGTGTGTGTGTGAGTGTGTATGATTGTGTGACAGTGTGTGAGTGTCTATGAGAGTGTGTTTTGTGATGTATCCAGGTCATAGGTCACGGTGACTTCACGTTTGAGTGTGTGTGTGTGTATGCGTGTGAGTGTGTATAAGCATGTGTGAGTGTATATAAGCATGTGTGAGTGTGTGTAAGTGTGTGTGTATGAACATGTTTGTAAATATGTGTGAGTGTGTAAGTGTGTGTGTGTATGAACATGTGTATGATCATGTGTGAGTGTGTGTGTAAGTCTGTGTGTGAGTGTGTGTGTATGAACGTGTGTATGATCATGTGTGAGTGTGTGTAAGTCTGTGTGTGAGTGTGTGTGTATGAACGTGTGTATGATCATGTGTGAGTGTGTGTGTAAGTCTGTGTGTGAGTGTGTATGAACGTGTGTATGATCATGTGTGAGTGTGTGTCAGTGAGTATCTGTGTGTGAGTGTGTGTGTGTATGAACGTGTGCATGTGTGTTTGTGAGTGTGTGTAAGGGTGAGTGTGTGTGTATGAGCGTGTGTCAGTGAGTATGTGTGAGTGTAGGTAAGTGTGAGTGTGTGTATGAGTGTATGTCAGTGAGTGTGGGTGAGTGTGTGTGAGTGATTGTCTGTGTGTGCAGCCGTCACACAAACAGTTGGTGACTAATTCATAGCTGAGATGAACTGTTTGTTAACCCGCCCCCCCCCCCCGCACACACATTCCACCCCCCGCCACTAGTCCACACCCCCCCCCCCCCCCCCATCACCCCCTTACCATGTTCAGTGGTATCCTGTAGCGACTGGAACCAGCAGTATCAGCAATATCGTGATTTCACCCGATTCACTGTAAACCAAGACACCTCCACCCCTCAGGATGACTGTTTGCATGCCAGCCACCTAAGTATGGCTCATTTTACGTCTAGCCTGGCACCTCCTACTTCCAGTTCTCACACATTTAATCCCCCCCCTCTCTCTCACTCTCTTTCTCTCTCTCTCTCTCTCTCTCTCTCTCTCTCTGACTGGGTGGGATATCAGTTCATGGTGCTGGAGGCCTGGTCTCCCAGTGGGGGAGCACTATAAAGTCGCCATGGGTGTGCACTGTCACAAGTCGGTACCCATCCTGATATGACCTTAGATGTTGCCAGGATGTAAAACTCCAACAATCTACCAACCAATCTCACTCTCTCTCTTGTTGTTTTTGCGTGTCTGGGTTTTTAATATTACTATTTTGTTGCTGTTGCCCATGACGATGTCTGGTATCAGGTGTCTATAGTCTCAGAGCGGCTGTCACTCACTACTCCGGGTTAGAAGTACATTATTGATTAACATTTACATAACTGCATGCCATTGGCTAACCATAGGCAATCCAGATCTAGCAATATACGCTGGAAGTTTGAAAAGTTATGCCATGAAAAATATTCTTTTCATTCATGAATATTTTATACATCCTACGTCATCAGAATTTTCCTTTCATCCATAAATGTTTTATACATCTTGCGTCATCAGAATGAAGGAACACTTTTTAGAGTTCCTGTCGACTGAATTGCCTTTTGCAATGTCTAAAATATTTCTACCTTTGTCCTTTGACATAAATTCTAGTCTTTTAACACATTTAAACATTTAGAATTAATAACATGTGAGCCTTTATATTACTATTTAAAGCTGCATAGTCCGATTGAAAGCATAAACCTTTCGAAACCCACACCCACACCTCAGTTTTTAGTGTTTTAAGAATAGAAGACCAGTTCTTAGTGTATAAGTGCTTTAAGTTATGGTGGCTTTAATGTTTTAACATACTAGTTTGGCTCAGTGTATCATGACAGAGGCAAAGCTTCTTTTTTTTTTTCTTCTTGAAGATTTATATTGCCTCTCACGGACAAGTCTGAATAGACTTGTTTTCACCATTAGACAGTTTGGCGATAGAAAGCGGAGCCTACACTTTTACCGACCCAAGGGATTTTTAACCTCCCACACCACATAGACATGGTATGAGAGCAACCGGCCTTTGATAATGCTGTATGTCAAGCGGTCAAAATCCAAATTGACATAGGTGGGGGGGCGGGGGGGCATGGGGAATCGAACCACCAACATTCAGATTAGGAGTCCGACCTAGAAAAACATCAGACACTCTAAGCACTCTGCCACAGAGAACACCACCAGTTTTAACACTCATCATTCACCTCCTTAATACTGTCGTGGGGGGTGATGAAAATGGGAAATACTGTGCCTAGAGTGGGACTCGAACCCACATCTCTTTGCACTCCGGGCCAGTGTGCTAACCATTACACCACCTAGGCTCCCTGATATCAATACACTCCCCACGCCTACCTGCTATGTGGTTACTTGCTGAGGGTCAGTGCAGACCACTACACTCGTCCCCCTGGATTGTAAGTCTTGTAATGCTTACAATTACATACATACAGGCAATGCACTAACACATACATACACAGGGTAGGTTCAACAACCATACAGCGCAAACTTGTACAGGATCCTGTCACGGCAACCGTGTCGTGGGGGTGATGAAAATGGGAAATATTGTGCCTAGAGGGGACTCGAACCCACATCTCTTTGCATTCCGGGCCAGTGTGCTAACCATTACACCACCTAGGCTCCCTGATATCAATACACTCCCCACGCCTACCTGTCTATGTGGTTACTTGCCTGAGAGGTCAGTGCAGACCACTACAATACCTAAGACCCTCAATGCAACATGTCACCCCCTATTCGTCTCTTCACGCCTCATTTGAGAGGAGCCACAAACTGGGAATCTGGTCGCGACAGTCAGTCAGACTTTATTGAAAAGGCAGTACTTATTTATTTACTGTGTCCGCGCTTATTTATTTATTGTCGCGTCTAATACCAGCGCTTATCATAGCACCTATTGTTGACCCGGAGGTATTTTGTGACACTGTGGAAGGATCAATAGGCAATCATATGTTAATGTGCTTCACCAAGATCTGTGAGACACATGTGAATGAAGCCATTGTGGAAGCCAGAATGGGAAGCCTCTAGAGAAACAATAAAGGAATCCACAGAAGAAGCTACAGGGGAAGCCACAGAAGAAGTAATAGAGGGAAGCCATAGAGGGAAGCCATAGAGAGAAGTCATAGACGGAAGTCATAGAGGGAAGCCACATGGAAATCCACAGAAGAAGTAATGGGGGGGAGCCATAGAGTGAAGCCATAGAGGGAAGCCACAGGGGAATTCACAAAAGAAGTAATAGAGGGAAGTCATATAGTGAAGCCATAGAGAGAAGCCACACATGTAAGGGTGGGGAAGCTATAGAGGGAATGCACAGTGGAAATCCACAGGGCAAGTCGTAGGGAAGCCATAGAGGGAAGCCACACATGGAAGTCATATGGAAGCCATAGAGGGAACCCATAGCGGGAAGCGACACGTGGAAGGCATAGGGGATGCCATAGAGGGAAGCCAGAGGGAAGCCACACATGGAAGGCATCGGGGAAGGCATAGACGGAAGGTACATATGAAAGGCATAAGGGAAGCCATACAGGGAATCCATTGCAAAAATCCGCAGGGGAAGTCATATATGGAAGCTATAGAGGGAAGCCACAGGGGGAAGCCGCAGGGGTGGAACCACAGAGGGAATCCACATGGGAATCCACTGGAGAATACATTGAGGAAAGCCTCAGTGGGAGTTAATAGGCGAGGCCATCAGGCCGAGCCACTGGGGAAGCCACAAAGTGAAGCTACAAGGGCAGCCATAGGGAAAACCGCAGGGAGAAGCCATAAGGGAAGCCATAGATGGAACCCACAGGGGGAAACCAAACGTGGGAGCCATAGGCAGAGCCGTAGAGGGAAGCCAAATGGCAGAGCAACATGGGGAGCCACATTGGAAGCCACATGGGAAGCCATAGATAACTAACTCAAACGTGAAGCCACATGCAAAGGCCACTGGCAGAAGTCACGAAGGGAAGTCACAATGAGAAGCCACAGTCTTAGGGGTTGGCCACAAGGGGGCGGGGAAGTCCCATGTGACTAGCAACACCTGATGGCGGCGTTGAATGCCTCTTGATAGTCAAGTGGCTGCCGCCATGCTGGTGCCAATCAGGATGGAGATGTGATGTCTCACGGTGCAGGAGAGCTGGAAGTGCGTTTAATGTGTGTGTGTGTGTGTGTGTGTGTGTGTGGAGGCGGGGTTAGGAGGTGGCACACCGCGGGAGATTCCCACCATATGGGGTGGACGGGGTGTTTACTAAACACCCTCAGGGTTTCCCCTTACACTCTGCGAACTCAATAACAACCTGTCGGATGTACTAATATATTTTGCCAGACCGATTCATTATGGCACTGAAGACTGTTGCGAAACAGTTGGATTATTTTTTTTATGAGGGAAGCTTAGCAAGCGATTCAGCAAACACTCTACTGTTGCTGACGATACCCTGGCCAAGTCTGTAGTTCAGGTGGGTGGGCCATATTGCTGAGGACACATTGCTCTCACATGTATTACACTACACGTATTTAACCAGTTCAGATGTGGATTTTTATGTTGATATTTAAATGTGACGGATAAAAGAAAAATTGATACCAAAATGAGAAAATAAATTGTGGTAACCTTTTATGATGAATATGTCCTTTGCTGCTAACAGGGCGTTACAGCATCATCATCAATCAATTAATGTCATTGACACTCAGTTCTTGTCACCTGCTATAGTAGCATATTATTCTTTTTTCTTGATGGAGACTTAAAGCAATACTGCATATAAAAGACCCCCTGCTGCTGATCAAAAGAGACATCTATCATGCCTATGTGGCAGCAGCAGGTTTCCTCTAAAGAAATATGTCAGAATGACCATATGTTTAACGTCCAATAGCCGATGATAAACATCAATGTGCTCTAGAGGTGTCGTTAAATAAAACAAGCTTTTTTGCTGGTTTGGATCCAGCTGGTAACCACCAACTCACCCAAACATCGCTTCCTGTATGGAAGGTTGGGCGTTCGATTCCCGGCCGAGTCAAACCAATGATTTAAAAAGTTTATACTTGTCGCTACCTAGCCTAACATTCAGCATTAATAGGATAGGACAAGGACTGGTTTGCACAGTATCAGGATAACGTGACTGTGGGATATTCGGTCATGGTGCGACAGCCTGGTCTGCCAGTGGTGCAGCGCTATACAAGTTGCTATGAGTCCGCACTCTTGGAAGTCGGTGCCCATCCTGTTATGACTTTAGCTGTTGCTAGGACCTAAAACAACAACAAATTACAAAAGATTGCTGGATACCAGCTTTAAAAAAAAATGTACTGGTAGTTTATTGACACACAAGATGGACCGTGGTATGTTGAGTGTGTGACCCTACAAAATGCAAGCGGCTTAAACTGTGTGCACAAGATCCAACCATCCCAGCCTGCCAACACTGGCACCCACCCCCACCCCCACACCCTACAGCCACTCCTCCATCTCCAGCCATCCTTCCTAGTATCTCTGGCACCAGTTGTCTTTGCGGTTAGTGTAAATTGACACCTTTCTCAACAGATTGGGGCATTAGCTTTCAGTTTTTCTCCACCCCCCTGCCCCTTCCCCTCTCATCCCCTCCACACCCACCCACCACGCCCCCACATCACTACTTCCCTACCACACCTTGGAGAAGTTCTCAAATTCCTGGAACTGTTGTCGTTGACTGTAGGAGAAGCTGACATAGCTTTGAACTTCAGCATGAACTGTTTCCAAGAAGGTTGTCTTGTATGAAGATGGTATAAAAAGGTCAAGCAGGCATGGTCTGTTGATACATGTCCGTATGTCTGCACTCTTACTACACTGTGCCTCCAGTGCGATCACAGGGCGCGGGGGCCTAATCGGTAGAGCGCGGGCCTCGCGTGCGTAAGGTCAGGAGTTTGGTTCCCGGTCGAGTCAAACCCATGACTTTAAAATTGGTACTTGTCGCTTCCTAGCCATGCGCTCTGCATAATACCCCTGTCACACTACGACGTAACGAGCCAAAGTAAGTCTGACATGCTCATGTTTCGTCATTACGTTGACGTACGTTGGGTTACGTTATGATGACGTCAGAATGATTTTAGACTGATGTCGAGCTACGTCACATTACGTCGTGTTACATCGGGGCATGTCAAGGTTTTGAACCTGTTCAAAACTTTCGACGTAACTCAAACGTAAGGGTTTATGTTCGCCGTACGTTCTGTACACGTTCGGCGAACGTCAATGACGTTAGACAGATGTTAGTCAAACGCTGTTCACTACGTTCCACTACGTTGACCCACATTAAAGCCAGTGGAAACGTCCACGTGGCGTAATGGGAACATCAGGAGAACGTATGCAGAACGTATGTCCAACGTACTTCCAACGTACGTTCAGCATTTCGCCACTGTGTCATGACGTATGTAACGTCACGTAACGTAGTTCTGGCGATGGAATAACGTACATTACGTTCCGTGAGGGTAATGACGTTGTCCTCTCTCATTGAATGACGCTATCACTATGCTTTACCGACGTTACGCTCTCGTCAACTACGCTGCATCCACGTTCAACTTGTGCCCAAATTTGCATACTATGCCGAGAAGTTCGACGTTTTTCACGTTCTCCCGACGCTGATGTCGTTACGTCGTAGTGTGACAGGGCCTTTAATAGGATAGGGCATGGACTGGTTAGCTCAGCGTCAGGATAATGTGACTAAGTGGGATATTGGGTCATGGTGCCGGTGACCTGATTTCCCAGTGGGGCAGCACTATAAAGTCGCCATGAGTGTGCACGGTCACAAGTTGGTATCCTTCGTGATATGACCTTAGATGTTGCCAGGACGTAAAACTCTAACAAACAAACAAATCCAATGCGATCCCAATATGAGCCGGTCGCGCCCAACAGTTCACTTTTTGTTTTGTTTCTGGGTTTTTTTAATCTTGTTATTGCTGTTGCTGTATGATGCTATGCCAGCAGCCAGCAGCCAGCTAGCTACCTGCGGTTTTTTCACCCCACAATACACACAGCTTCATGTAACTACTCACATTACCTTCTTTCTGCGTCAATACACCATTCATCTTGGTGTGAAAACAGTGCTGGCTTTTCAATTCAATGCATACACGGTGTAAAAGAAAAGTGCTCCTGCTGCTCAAGTGACTGTGACAAGATGGCCGATGGTGTGAAAGCGTGTGTGTTGTTGTTTTACATCCTAGCAACATCTAAGGTCATATCAGGATAGTTACTGACTTGTGACAGTGCACACTCATAATAATAATAATAATAATAATAATAATAATAATAATAATAATAATAAAACATTTATATAGCGCCCGATCCAGCAAGCCGTTCTCAGGCGCTTTACATAACAAACAAATATACAGGAAAATAAATTGACACTCATGGTGACTTAATGATGCTGCCCCACTGGGATACCAGGCCACCGACACTATGACCCGATATCCCACTCAGTCACATTATCCGGATACTGTGCTAATCAGTCCTTAACCTATCTTATTAATGCTGAGCGCCAGGTTAGGAAGCGACAAGTGCCAATTTTAGAAGTCATTGGTTTGACTTGGCTGGGATTCGAACTCCCAACTTTCCACACTGGATGCCTATGCTGTACCGATTCGGCCACCGCAGCCGGTCGGTCTGAAAGCAGCTCATATGTGGGTGATAATTTCACAAATATCGGGGTGGGGGTGAGGTAATGTGGGGGGAGGGGGACCTAAAACTAAGTTGCATAGTCCGATGGTTTTGAGTATCTGCAATTTTTGGGGATAATATCTATTAGGTTGATTCTTATAATCTACTTTACTTTAGCTTGAAGTAACTTTTATTATATATGATTAAATTTTTAGATATATATATATATATATATATCAAATTAAAATACCCTAAATTAGTTTTGACAAGCACATCGAAATTCAGGCACTATCGGCCTCAGCAGTGACAACTTTGATTAAATTGACTTACTGTTCCTTACTGGACGGACGACTTGTGGTGGTGATGTGTGAGTGTAGGTGTGTCAATATAGGACGGATGACTTGTGTTGGTGATGTGTGAGTGTAGGTGTGTCTAGATAGGTCGGACGACTTGTGGTGGTGATGTGTGAGTGTAGGTGTGTCTATATAGGACGGGAGACTTGTGGTGGTGATGTGTGAGTGTAGGTGCATCTAGATAGGATAGGTGACTTGTGGTGGTGATGTGTGAGTGTCGGTGCATCTAGATAGGATGGGTGATTTGTGGTGGTGATGTGTGAGTGTGCTGGGTATGCAGGTATTGCAGGTATAGCAATACCTCAGGGAGTTTGATGCCCCTGCCCTGCAGAGTTGTAAACCACTGCCTTGTGGTACAGGTTCTTGACAGAACCGAAGGCTAAATCAACCCTAAACAGAAAACCATGTCACTGTGGCAGCATTAAGGGCGGTTGATGTATGGAACTCCCAACATCTCCCGTCCAGCTACTACAGGGACAAATAGTTTTGTGCCTGTCTTGACATGTTCTTGGTGGTGTGAAACCTCTATTTGCTCCCCGAGAGAGTGCCGCTGGTAACTTGCAAAAGCCAGCAGCACTTCAACACTTTTGCAGGCAGCTTTCATGAGAAAGCAGTCTTTGTCGCATCGCGACCGACAGCATGATGATGATGTGTGAGTGTAGGTGTGTCAATATAGGACGGACGACTTGTGGTGGTGATGTGTGAGTGTAGGTGTGTCTAGATAGGATGGACGACTTGTGGTTGTGATGTGTGAGTGTAGGTGCATCTAGATAGGACGGACGACTTGTGGTTGTGATGTGTGAGTGTAGGTGCATCTAGATAGGTCGGATGACTTGTGGTTGTGATGTGTGGGTGTAGGTGCATCTAGATAGGTCAGACGACTTGTGGTTGTGATTGTGTGTGGGTGTAGGTGTGTCTAGATAGGTCGGATGACTTGTGGTTGTGATGTGTGAGTGTAGGTGCATCTAGATAGGTCGGACGACTTGTGGTTGTGATGTGTGGGTGTAGGGGCATCTATATAGGTCGGACGACTTGTGGTTGTGATGTGTGGGTGTAGGTGCATCTAGATAGGATGGACGACTTGTGGTTGTGATGTGTGGGTGTAGGTGCATCTAGATAGGTCGGACGACTTGTGGTTGTGATGTGTGGGTGTAGGTGCATCTAGATAGGTCGGACGACTTGTGGTTGTGATGTGTGGGTGTAGGTGCATCTAGATAGGTCGGACAACTTGTGGTTGTGATGTGTGGGTGTAGGTGCATCTAGATAGGTCGGACGACTTGTGGTTGTGATGTGTGGGTGTAGGTGCATCTAGATAGGTCGGATGACTTGTGGTTGTGATATGTGGGTGTAGGTGCATCTAAATAGGTCGGACGACTTGTGGTTGTGATGTGTGGGTGTAGGTGCATCTAGATAGGACGGACGACTTGTGGTTGTGATGTGTGGGTGTAGGTGCATCTAAATAGGTCAGACGACTTGTGGTTGTGATGTGTGGGTGTAGGTGCATCTAGATAGGACGGACGACTTGTGGTTGTGATGTGTGAGTGTAGGTGTGTCTAGATAGGATGGACGACTTGGGGTTGTGATGTGTGAGTGTAGGTGTGTCTGGATAGGACGGACGACTTGTGGTTGTGATGTGTGAGTGTAGGTGCATCTAGATAGGACGGACAACTTGTGGTTGTGATGTGTGGGTGTAGGTGCATCTAGATAGGTCGGACGACTTGTGGTGGTGATGTGTGAGTGTAGGTGTGTCTATATAGGACGGGAGACTTGTGGTGGTGATGTGTCAGTGTAGGTGCATCTAGATAGGATGGGTGTCTTGTGGCGATGACGTGTGAGTGTAGGTTTGTCGAGATAGGACAGGTGACATGTGGTGGTGATGTGTGAGTGTAGGTGTGGGTGGATGTGTTCTTGATAATCGGCTGCAGGCAGTGAAGGGACGGGGTGTGTGGGGTGTGAGGGTGTGTGTGTGTGGGTGTGTGGGGGAGCTTGTACCGCCAGGTGTGTGCTGTTGCTCCAGCGTCCTGGGCTGTCCGGGAGATGCACCCTCCATGACCCGGAAAAGGCCTCTACGGCGGCTGTGGGATGGACCACTCCCCAATCGCACTCCACATGGGATCCACACTTGTCACATTCTAGCCTGCCCTGTAACTGTTTACTAGAGGATCTCTCTCTGTCTCATCGTTTCTCTCACCCTTTCTTTCTTTCTTTCTTTCTTTCTTTCTTTATTTCTTTCCTTCTCTCTCTTGCTGTTTCTCTCTCCCTCTCTCTCTCTCTCTCTCTCTCTCTTTCGTTATGTCTTTCTTTCTTTTATTCTTAATGACAAGAACAAAATAAAAGGCATCTGAGTTCTCGATTAATATTGACTGCATAATACAACTCAGACATTACAAATATTTCTAGTTTAGGGAGCTTTGGGGCAATATTACTTCTTTTCGATTATTTAAAGCAAAAGACCAAAAAAAACAATTGACTCTAGAATACACACACACATATATATATATATATATTTTTGTATGTATATATGTGTGTTTGGATATGTATGTAGGCCTATGTATGTCTGTATGTAGGCATATGTTAAACATTTAATCTCTTGTTGTTTTTTTCCTGCTATTCCATAACAAAAATGATGGAGTGAGTTTTGTTGTATGGGTGACAGGACGTGTAGTTCGCAGTGTTAGCACTAGGGCTAATAACACAGTCGTAGGGTCTGCATTTTACTAAAGTGTCACCACTACTTCTCATAGTTTCCAAGTTCCCTTTGCTACCTTAGCTTCCACGGCGTAGTTAATTCAGCTGTAAAGTCTTCGGTTCGAATCTGTGGTTGTGTGGGCAGGCTATAGTGAAATCAATATAGACAAAGAGAAAGGAAGAGTATAAAGTGTAAAAGAAGAGAGTCAAGCTCTCTGGTTTATTATTTATATGGTACATGGGTTCATTGTAGAGTATCACCCCACCCTTTTCCTCCAATGGGATTGGAAACAAGCATTCTTGGCCCTACCAATAGGGATCCAGCATTCCTGGTCCCCATGGTTACCAGTGATCTGCCCACCACCACCAAGCTGTGTGGCTCCCCTGACCACCACCTACCTTGAGCCTGAGTGTGGTGATCCTACCCAGCAGAGGGGGAGGGGGTAGGCCCTGAGTGCCCCTTACACACAGCCCTGCCAGCACCATTATCTCTATTTACATCCCACTCACGCACCACCAGCGCCTACATATATATACATACATGTGCTTGGTCACGTATACCCGATCAGTAATAGAACATTTGCATTCCCCCCCAATGCCGTAAATCGGAATATTTTACAAAGCGTTTGGTAGAGAGCGCATCGGTGTTGCTGGTAGCTGTGTTGTCGCAGAAGTGTGAAGTAATACAAAAAATGTTGTTACATTAGTTGATTACGCAGGGGAAATTCCAATCGTAGACCATTTTGACTTCCTCATTCCACCGCTCCTTTCCCTATCCTAGTAATGTGGAGCGCCAGGCTAGTTAGTGACAAGTATAAATTGTTATGTCATTGGTTTGACTCGGCTAGGGTTCGAACCCGGGAGTTCAACACGATGTCTTGGTTGTGTTTGTTTGTTCATTGGGGCTTCACGTCCTAGCAACATCTACGGTCATATCAGGACCGCCTCGGGTGCATGAGCTAGGATGTCTTTGATAGGGGTGGGATCGTCTTACTTATTATAGGTATAAGCCATTTTTTAAATTTAGCTGCATAGTCCGATGAAGGCTTAACATTTTCTGAGCTAACGCACTTACCTACATTTGATCCGACATTTGCTCGTACACTCATTAAATATGACCAGACGGGATGGCCGAATGAGTTGAGCGTCCGTCTCCTGTTTTGGGAGATCGGGATATCCGAACCTATAAGTTTGTGGGTTCGAATCCTGGTCGAGTCAAACCAATGACTTAAAAATGCATACTTGTCACTTCCTAGCCTGGCGCTTGGCATTATTAGGCTAGGGCAAGGACTGGTTGGCTGGGATATCAGGTCATGGTGCTGGCGGCCTGGTTTCCCAGTAGGGCAGCACTATTAAGTCGCCATGAATGCGCACTGTCACAGGTCGGTACCCGTCCTAATATGACCTTAGATTTTGCTAGGACGTAAAACAACAACAAACAAACAAACATTTTTATTTTATTTTATTTTTTATTGAGGCTGTATTTATACTGTCCATAGCATATAAGCCTGGGTATTCAGGCTTGTTTTCAATGCTGGCCAGCTGTAGTGTCGGTGTTATCTTATCATACAGTAGCTCTTGATAAGGTATTTGATTGCCTGCATTTCAACAGCAGATAGATAGTTGGTTGGTCTGGTTAGTAATCTATGTTAATTTTTTGGATTTTCTTGTCATATATGTGTTTTATTTTTTTCTACTATTACTACTAGACTAGCCTACTCCTATTTACATATCATAGGCTTGTACGTAGCTGTGTGGTGTGCTATCTGGCTACTTTTGGCATGGTTACCTTCCATTGGGCGTCCCGCTGGTGGGCCGTGACATATCACATGCCCCTTTGCAGTGCAGCTTAGTGGGGGTTTCCTAGCCTTATTTTGCACAGATATTTTTTGTATGTTTTTAGGTCAGGAATTTGTCATTCCTTTACTGTTGGGCATTCCACACCTTGGCAGCCATTTCCAGCCATTAAATATGTATTGCTTCATAGAAGTCAATACTAAGCCAATTTAATACACTGGATGCATACACTTACCGGATATACCACAAACTTTTAATTAGCTGAATGTAATCAATCAATCAATAGTTCCGTCCTCTAGTCGAGGGTTGGATGCAATGGTTCTCCACTTGTCCCGATGGTGTGCTGTTCTGATAGACTGTGAATAATTCAAGCCTGTCCACTGTGAAATATTTGTAAACCGTGATGTTCTTGGTCTCCCTCTCCCTCTGCTGCCATTCACCTTCCCTTCCAACAATGTACGGTATATTGAACTCTGACGAATGATGTGGCCAAAATAAATAAGTTTCTTTGTCTGTATAGTGGCAAACAAGCTTTTCTTATTTTTAATTTTTCTGAGAACTTCTTTGTTGGTGATCTTCTTTGTCCATGATATTTTCATCATCCTTCGATAAGTCCACATCTCAAATGCTGCTAAACGTTTGTACATTTTCTTAGAGATTGTCCATGTCTCAGCCCCATACATTAGAGTAGACCACATATAACACTGAAGAATACGCTTCCTTGTTTGTATTAATATCTTACTTGATGTTAACACCCTATACATTTTGGAGAATGTTGTTCGGGCTATTGTTATCCTTCTTTTAATTTCTTGAATGTAATGTAATGTAATAACAGTATTTTATTATCTTAAAAATTCTCTTGTAATTAAATAGTGTAAAAGACCGAAGTTAAACATGCCTGGAAGACCAGTGCCTCGGCGCTGAAAAAGAGACTGCATTCAGATGAATAAACATATTTACCAAAAAGAAAAACACCAAAAAGAATACTATCACTTATGAAGCATATTGCTTCCAGCAAATCGATGTGTGTCTCCAAATTAATTTAGCAACTTTTCACTTTTAAGTACTTCTAAAGTTACATGTCTAAAATAAAACTAACTTCTGGTTTGAAGTAAAGTAGATTATAATGATCAATCTAATATTACAATTTTTTCTTTATCTAAAAGAGACCCTCACAAATATTCCTGGATGGAATGAGTAGTGAACTTTGTGTTCAGGGTGAATTAGGTAATGCCTACCACACAGTGAATATATATAATATATATATATATTACCGACTCAAGCCAATGACTTACAAAATTGATACATGTCGCTCCCTAACCTGATAGGGCAAAGACTGGTTTGCTCAGTATCGGGCTAATGTGAATGAGTGGGATATCGGGTCATGGTGCCATTGGTCCGGTATCCTACAGGGGCATCACTATGACTATGAACTCGCTATGAGTGCGCACTATCACAATTCAGTACCGATCCTCATATGACCTTAGATAGTGTTTGGGCGTGAAACCTTAACAAACACTCATGTATCTATATATGTATCACATAGTTAAGTAAATACAGAAACCTCTGCATATACTGCAGAACTATATATATCCGAACCTATAAGTTTGTGGGTTCGAATCCTGGTCGAGTAAAACCAATGACTTAAAAATGTATACTTGTCACTTCCTAGCCTGGCGCTTGGCATTATTAGAGCTATATGTATATACAGAGCAATATATATATTTATATCTGTGTATATGCAGAGGTTTACTTATTTACTTAATTATATCAACCTAAATTACCTGTGGAATCCTAGCAGGAGGCCGTAATAAAGTCGGTGTTCAGTTTGTGCACCAACCCCAGTTACATGTGTAGGGTGTGACTGAGTTCTACACATAATAACGCACAGCCTCGTTGTGGTATCCACCGGTGAATTCTTGGTGAAGTAGCACCCAGACGGACACCTGGAGAAGTCCATCCAGGCACCCATACCTCCATATATAAGCGCACTGCTTAACCCTCTCCTCACCGCACTCTCATGGTTGTGAGGCCATGGAGGGTCGACACATTGGCAGCGATTTGTTTAAAGGTAGATAGTGCTGTTGTGTGTTATAGCTATTTTTAACATTTCTATGGTTCATATAATATGCACACTATATATAATATATATATATACTATCTATGATACATAGTATATTTATAGTATATATAATATATAATATATATATAGTTTATATATATATAATATATCTAATATACCTACTATGCATAATATATAATATATGTAATATTAATATATATATATAATATTAATATATATAATATTAATATAGATATAATATATATAATATGTATAATATATATCTAATATACCTACTATGCATAATATATAATATATGTAATATCAATATATATATAATATTAATATATATAATATTAATATATATAATATGTATAATATATAGATACTGTATATATACTATATAGATACATAATATATGGTATAAATATCACTATAAAGTCACCATGAGTGAGCACTATCACAAGTCGATACCCGTCCTGATATGACCTTAGATGTTGCTAGAACATAAAACAACAAATAACGACGAGAATATGGTTATTTGACAGTGCGGGTAAGAAGGACTGGGACAGAGGGGTGTCGGAAGGGGGGGGGGGGGGGCTACTCAGTGGTTGCAGAAACAAAGACGTCCATGCATGGGACCTTGTCTACCTATTGCACCAGGGCATGAAGCATCGTCACCGAAGCGAGTCGACCTATGGCCTACAGAGCAGGCGCTGGGTTCATCAGGGAGGAACCTGTGATTTCTCTTTTCTTAAAGTTACATAGTCCGATGGTTTTGAGTTCCTGTCATTTTCTGAGATAAATATATTAGGTTGATCATTATGATCTACCTTACTTTAACGTGAAGTATATTTTATAGTTTTAAATGGCTAACTTTTGAGATATTTGAAGAGCAACCACGTGGGGAGGTGAGGTTGTATCTGTAGATCACCCAATGGATAAAGGTAACCAGCCGATGACTTAGTGGCTGGGGAGTAGATGGGATCTTCCGGCTTATTATACTTGTGTAATGGCTTATGCAGCATATATATGTGCTATATAAGTGATTATGTGAATATAAATAAAGAATAGTCCCTAAATGTTTCGGTGCTCCTTCTGGGCACCTGCTCGGTTCCCAACACCCCTTATTCTCAGCAGGCCCCCCTCTAACCGGGCACTCTCTCCTCCCCTTGCCTGGGACCCATCACTAACGGTCTCCCTGCCTCACTTCAAATATATGATGTGATGTATAAGAATTATATGAGTATACATTTGTGGAAGTATCGGTCTTCTGTTTGTAGTATGGCCTAAGCTCGGTGGCGCCCCCTATCGAGGCAGCTCTGACTCTGCTGCCCCGATTCCGTAGATCTAGTGACTACTGACTGCATATAAATATATATATATATATATATAGGGAGAGAGATACAGTAAAAACACTTCCGACCAATGGGCGACCAGTGTTGGTATATTCTGCTGTAATAACTGCGCTAGCCACTAGATGGCGACAGGAATGGGTTAAGGCTGATTCCCCTCTATGTGGGCCAAGATCTCATCACATAAGGCTCAATGCCCCCTCTCCCTGACCCTCCCTGGCCCACAGGGTCTGATACTCTGTAGTGTACATTCCAGGCCTTTGTTAGCGACTTTGCACAAGCCGCACCCCTCCCTCCCCAACACCATCAAAGGGGTGAGGACATACTGAAAAAAGGAGAAAAAGAACAAATGTACATTAAATAGAAATTGTCCCTCAAAGTGGTATCATGTATGGGGTCAAGGATGCGTCGCCATGGCAAGGAGTTTAATGTGGTGACGTCATGGTGGCGGCCACATGGCCTGTCGGGTATTGTTACAGGCAGGGAATAGCAGCTGGGCCCGCGACCGCGATTGTTGCCGCTGACGGTGGGTGCTCCACTCCTCAACAGGGTGCTGCCACCATGTTAGAAGTTCAGCCCTGCACTCCCATCACAGCACAGACCTTTTCTACCACCCACCGGGCACGGTGGCCAAATTGGCAGAGCGTGGGCCTCATGTGCGGGATATCCGTCCCGGTCGAGTCAAGCCAATGACTTATAAAATTGATACTTGTCGCTTCTTAACCTGGTGCTCAGCATTAATAGGATATGACAAGGACTAGTTAGCTCAGTGTCATGATAATGTGACTGAGTGGGATATCAGGCCATGGTACCAGTGGCCTGATTTCTCATTGGGGCAGCACTATAAAGTTGCCATGAGTGCACACTGTCACAAGTCGGTGCCCGTTCTGATATGAACTTAGATGTTGCCATGACGTAAAACTCCAACAACCGATCAACCTTTTATACCATGTGTATCTCCAGACATGAACTATCATCATCATACTCATCATCATCATTAGTATTATCAATATCATCGTCGTCATCATTGCCAATATAATTATTATCACTGCCATCATTTATGTTATAAACCAATTCAGATAGATTGGAAACATGAAGACTTGTGATTAGAGCTTTCCTCTGACTGGGGATGCAATTAAATATCAAATGTTTCTTCATTTTTGATACAACCACTAACAATGCATACCTACACAATACTTGCTGGGAAGACTGCAAACAGACCATCTCCCCAGAGCATGCTGTGTAGTGAGCTCTTACCCACAACGTTAGTTCTTGACCCTGCCATCAGAGGGCGGGTTGGTGGTGCAAACTGCCAATTACCGATGATCTCTGACAATATCCCACAGAGCTTTGACCAGCAACATTAGTTCTTGCAACTGCCGTCAGAGGGCGGGTTGGTGGTGCAAACTGCCAACTACTGATGATCTCTGACAATATCCCACAGAGCTCATACCCGCAACATTAATTCTTGCCACTGCCATCAGAGGGCGGGTTGGTGGTGCAAACTGCCAACTACTGATGATCTCTGACAATATCCCACAGAGCTCATACCCGCAACATTAATTCTTGCCATTGACGCCAGAGGGCGGGTTGGTGGTGAAAACTGCCAATTACTGATGATCTCTGACAATATCCCACAGAGCTCATACCCGCAACATTAATTCTTGCCACTGCCGCCAGAGGGCGGGTTGGTGGTGAAAACTGCCAACTACTGATGATTTGCGGCCAGCCTCCCTGGCGAGCATGAGGCGCGCCTGTTTTCTCCTCTTGAACTATATCGAGTTAACCTTTTGACCTCTCCATTAACGTTGATTTCAGCTCATTAAGGTCTTCCCAAAGCGGTTCGAGGCGAGGGCACTGCAGGCGACGAAGCGCCAACCACAGGAGATCCGCGGCAACCTGTGGCAGTTGCTTAGCAACCCAATGGGCGTATGTGTGAACTAATCTAACTAGTGCCCGCTACCAAGTGCCAATAACAGTGATGATGATTATAATAATAACAGAAATAATATTTACAATGATAACAATAATAACAATAATAATAACAATAATAACCTACAACCCGCTTCACTACTACAGTAGCACATGTCTTCAGTGACTCCTGTATTCAGCAAACCCCTGCCATGTGTGGACAGTCTTTCGGTGTATCAACTGCAGGGTTCGTACACGGCAAGGACATACTTTAAAAGTCTTGAACTTCATTTGCCCCATTTCAAGGCATTGAAAAGCCTTGAATTTAACCTATTTTGGCTAATTAGAATTGAAAAGCCTTGAATTCCATTAAACTGTCCCCACTGATCTAAATTAGTCCAAAATTGCCATTCGCCATTGTTGCTTTTTCCTGAAATCTAGATGAAAATAGTCTTGAATTCCGGTCAAAAACAGCCTTGAAATAGCCTTGAATTCAATATCTTCACATGTGTGCGGAGGGACGCTACAACTATTATTTGTCACATTTTACTGTTACTCTGATGACATGACACCTGCTGTGTCTGGACAATATTGGTCTGGTTGTAGAGTTGTCCGCTGAAGGCAGGTAGCTACTGTACTGGTACTGATTGACCTACCCCCAACACCCTTCCGCACTCAACAGGAAGTGACTGCAGATAATCCACCGTGACATTTCGTATGACTATTATGGCTTGGTTGCTTAGACTGTGTGGAGGCTTTGTGTAATGAATACAATTGTCACGTGGAGTATATGAGGAGCTCTTTTCCTAAACGGTGTTCTCTGTGGCGGAGTGGTTAGAGTGTCTGACTTTTTTCTAGGTCAGACTCCTAATCTGAAGGTCGGTGGTTCGATTCCCCATGCCCCCACCTCTGCCAATTTGGATTGCCACCGCTGTGGATAAGTTACAGCGTCATCAAAGGCCAGTTGCTCTCATACCATGTCTATGTGGTGTGGGAGGTTAAAAATCCCTTGGGTCGGTAAAAGTGTAGGCTCTGGCTTTCTATCGACAAACTGTCTAATGGTGAAAACAAGTCTATTCAGGCTTATCCATAATAGGCAGTATAAATCTTCAAGGGAAAAAAAAACTTTAAAAAAACGTGACAATACAAAAGAATGGGGTTGCAATGTCAATACCAAGTTCATAGATCATGTTTTGAAAAAAAAAGCGCTTCATATATATATATAAAGAGCTCCTCTTGTATTTATATATGTGAAGAGCTCTTTTCGAAAAAATAATCTAGAAACTTGGCATTGGCATTGCAAACTCAGTTTTTGGATCGGCGCTTATAGCGTTTTGGAAAAGAGCTCTTCATATATAAGATACTTAAGCGGGTTCCAACCCAGCTGAGGTCATTCCTGTTGAGCCGTTGGCAGGTTTGCGTGCGCACACCAGCGACTTTCACTTCCTGTCGCCACAACATAGCTTCTTAATCCTTTGGTGTTTTTTTTTCATCCACCTCGAATTTGTGGATTTTCTAAATTTCATGTACGTGTAAAAATGTACATGCAAGCTCTTTCCGCGTCCCCCTCTCAGCTAATTAAAAAAAAAACCTGATCTCTTCTATTGCACTGTATAATTACGAATTTCTTTTTAAATGTCTAAATCAAAATGCTGAAAGGTCATCTGTGGATATACAAACCTGGTGAAATTAATTACATCTGCGATATCCATGGTGTATACCTTGCGGCGGTGCAATAGAAACAAAATACCATCTGTTTTTATATATATATAGTAAATATATATATTATATAGATATATATATAGAGTATATATATATATATATATATATATATATATATATATATATATATATATATATATATATATATTGTCAAAAGATTATGCAATGTGTGTACCATTCACTATCTACGGTCCAGTTTGATGCCGCAAGATGCATGATCTCGGCAGTATAAATGTGATCATTCAGAAAATCACATCCTACTGGACTCTAGATAGCGCTGATTTGCTGGTAACAAGGTTAATTTAAGCGATAGTGTATAACTATAAGTTTCACTGTTAGAATTGGAATGCCACTGAAGTGTACCAATTTAATTAAAGCATGGTTATTTAAGGTCTTCTGATTTGGAATCATATAATTAAGTACATACACCCATATAAATGTAGAGTATAGGTCGGTGGTAGAAATCCCCAATGAAACATTTTCCACAGTGCAAGCTGCACATTGATCTTATCCCCACAACATTAGTTCTTGCCACTGCCGCCAGAGTATTGGTCGGTGGTGGAAATCCCTAATAAGGCCTTTTCCACAGAGCAGGATGGACATTGAGCTTATCCCCACAACATTAGTTTTTGCCACTGCCGCCAGAGTATAGGTCGGTGGTGGAAATCCTTAATAAAACCTTTTCCACACAGCCGGCTGCACAGTGAGCTGCGACCAACAACACTAGTTATTGCCACTGCCGACAGAGGGGGTATTTGATGATTCCTCTGTTAAAGTTGCATAGTCCAGTAAAAGCATAAAATGTTCAAAAGCAAAACAACACTTATTAAAGATTTGATCCTACCTCTCCATCTTAGATACGCGTGTGCCTATTAAGCATTTGTTGCTCCATAGAAGGCCGTACTGAGCCAATTTAATGGAATCTGTGAGTGCTGAATCCTGGGAACTCAGATTTTTGACAAGCATGGCAAAATTAATTTGCCATGTTTACACTTCAAATATCTCCTAAGGAAAGTTACCTTAAACTAAAGTAAGGTAGATTATAGCGATCATCTTAGTATATTTATCCCAGAAAATGATTTTTTTAAACCTCAAAACCATCGGACTATTCAACTTTAAGTGAGTCCAATTTGGGGGAAATGGGGAAATCTCTCAACACATTGTTTTGAGATTTTCAAACATGTGTTCAAATGTGTTTTCGCCCACGTAAATCACTACTCCATAGATGAGTGTGGTTTCTTCCTGTTACTGATTCCATTACTTCCTCAATAAATCCTCACACACCCCCTCTCCGACGCCATTGACATACTAGTGAGATAATTCCCTTTTCTGTTTTAGTCAGCACCTCCCACCCCCCACCCACCCCCACCCCCATCACCCCATGCCGAGGTTTCCTTGCAGGGTGGGAGTGGAAGCCGAGGGTTGAGTGCGGCGCACTGGCTGGGTGAATTAACGCTGAGCAGCTCTGTTCTGCTCAGGTTGTTCGGCGCCCCAGAGGAGCAGCTCACCACGTGGGGGCAATCAGGGCCGGGGAGTGCGGCGGGGATGGGCGGGGATGGGCGGCTGTGTCTGCGCATGTCCGCCGGCATTATGGCCGCCTCGTTGGACATGCCACACCGAGGCACTGCGGCCAGGACAACCTGCTGCTGGACACTCCTGTAACATGTTGCCCTGCTTTCCTAACTCTCTCCCTCCTTCCTCTCTCTCCCTTTCCCTCTTCCTCTCCCTACCTCTCCCTCCCTCCCCCTTCCTCCCTCCTCCTCTCCACCTATCCATTCCTCCCCCTTCCTCCCTCCCCCGCCCTATCTCCCCCCTCCATCTCAAGCCCCTCTCTCCCTCCTCCATCTCAAACCCCTCTCCCCCTCCCTATCAACCCCTCTCCCCCTCCCCCCCATCCCCTCTCTCACCCCTCCTTCCCTCCGATCCTTCTCCCTCTCATCCGTGTCCTCTCCCCACCTTTACTTCCTCTCTCCATTCTCCAATCCGCCTCGTTCTCTTACTCACTCTCCTTCAACATCCACCTCCCTCTCCCTATCCCTCTCCCTATCCATCTCCCTCTCCCACTACCTCTCCTCCTATTTCCTCTCATCGCCCCTCCCTCTTCCTTCTCTCCCATGTCTCCATTCCTCCATCGCCCTTCTCCATTTTCTCTTCTGCCTTCTGCCTTCTTCCTTCTCCCTTCTCTTCTCCTTCGTCTCTCTTCTCTCTACATCGCTCACTTCCTCTCTGTATTTATTTCCCTCACCCTCCCTCTCCCTCACCCTCTGCTCTCACTCTCTCTCTCCCTCTCGCTCTCTCATTCTCTCTTTCTGTCTCTTTCTCACCCCCCTTCATCCTCTCACATCCCCTCCCTTCTCGTTCCCGCTTTGTGTGGCTCTAACCGGCTCTGATTCTCTTCCGTCCTCCCGCCGTTCTTCCTTAGTATACTCTCTCTCTCTCCCTCTCTCTCTCTCTCTCTCTCTCTCTCTCGAACCAGACGGGATGGCCGAATGAGTTAGAGCGTCCGTCTCCCGTGTTGGTAGATCGTGGGTTCGAACCCAGGTCGAGTCAAACCAATGACTTAAAAATTGATACATGTCGCTTCCTCACCTGGTGCTTGGCATTATTAGGATAGGACAAGGACTGGTTGGCTCAGTGTCAGGATAATGTGACTGAGTGGGATATCAGGTCATGGTGCTGGCGGCCTTGTCTTCCAGTAGGGCCACACTATAAAGTCATCATGAGTGCGCACTGTCACAAGTCAGTACCCATCCTGATATGACCTTAGATGTTGCTAGGATGTAAAACAATAACATATAAACAAACAAACAAACTCTATCTCGATCTCTCTCACACACTTACACACTCTCTATTACTCTCACTCTCACTTTCTCTCTCCATATGTATCCATCTATCTCAGTTTATATATAATGCATTAAATATTGCACATTGTTTAGGCATCTTACACGATATGATAAGTGGTTTCAAAACTAAAGATAATATTCTGCAAACTGATCCCGTGTTTACGAATACAGTGTTATCACATGGTGCACTGGAATACACGGGTATTGTTTACCAAATAGTGTCATGGCTCTACATTACTATGAACACATAGTTTTGATTTTCTGGTGATAAAACATTACTTAAAAAAAGGTTTGTGATTACTATAACTTCTCCCCCCCCCCGGTCCCTTCCCTCTCTCCCCTCCTGCCCCTCCCTCCCTCGCCTGGCTCGCCTCCCTCCCACCCCATCCCTCTCCTCCCCTCTCCTCCCCTCCCCTACCCTCCCCTACCCTCCCATCTGCTCTGCTCTGGTCTGGTCTGGTCTGCTCTCCTCTCCTCTCCTCTCCTCTCCTCTCCTCTCCTCTCCTCTGCTCTCCTCTTCCTCTCCCGTCCCGTCCCTTCCCTTCCCTTCCCTGTCCCCTTCGCCTCCCCTCCCTCTCTCCCCTCCCCCCTCCCTCCTTCTCCTTCTCTCCCCTCCCTCCTTCCCTCCCCATCCTCTCCGCTCCTCCTCCTCTCCTTCCTCTCTCCTCTCCTCTCCTCATCCTCTCCTCTCCTCTTCCTCTCCTCTCCTCCCTCCTCTCCTGTCCCGCCCCTCCCCTACCTTCCCTTCACTCCCCTTTCGCCCCCTCACCTCTCTCCCTCCCCTCCCCTCACATCCCCTCAATCCCTTCCCTCCGCTTTCCATTACTCTCCATTCACCTCCCCTCCCATTCCTCTCCCCTCCCCCTCCACCCCTCCCCCTCCCCTCCTCTCCTCTCCTCTCTCTCCTCTCCTTCCCTCTCCTCTCCCTCCTCTCCTTCCCTTTCTCTCCTCTCCTCCTGTCCTCTCCTTTCCTCTCCCCTCCTCTCCTCTTCCCTCTCCTCTCCCCCTTCCTGCTTACTGTCCCATCCCATCCCTTTTCCTCTCTCTCTCCTCCGACCCTTCCTCTCCTTTTTCCCTCACTTCCTCCTTCCTTCCCCTCCCTTAATTTCCCTCCTCCCCCCTCGTATCCTCTCATTCCCCTCCTTCCCCCCTCCTCTCCCCTCCTCTTTCCATCTCTCCCCTCCGATCCCACTGGTAACGGATCCGTGAAAACTTGCATTGAAAATGTCATGTCCAAAAGCCGCTGAAGCTTGTTTTCGGCGCGCTGAAAATTGCCTTTACTTGTAAAGTGAAGTGCACGTCTCACTAGTAGTAGTAGTACACTGTCGGTAATATCAAATCCAAAAGTTACACAAACACCACCCACTGCCTGTTAATGCCAATTCAATTTAACACAACAATATATACACCCCAAACCACACTATTGGAATTAACCGGCGATCAGAATCATCTTTAAACCATTTGACTATTTATATAGTCATCTGCGAAGACTATTCTATCTTAGCTAAGATCCTTTGAATGTTCAAGAACTTCATTGCAAATAAAACATTTAAAAACATATTAAGACCTCTTTTCCAAAACGCACTGAGCGCCGATAAAAAAAAAGGAGTTTGCAATGCCAACGCCAAGTTTGTAGATCGTGTTTTTGAAAAGAGCTCTTCATATATATAAAGAGCTCTTCATATGTATATATATATTTTTTCCAAACCACAATCTACAACCTTGGCGTTGACAATGACATTGCAAACTTGTTTTTTTTTTATTCGCGATTATTGCGTTTTGGAAAAGAGTTCCTCATAATGTTCTCGTGTACTGTAGATTGTGTGGTCAAAGGGTGTTGTTTTAATGTGATGGTGTCTCCCATTCTGCAGCAGATTAAGGACGAATGTGCATGGTACAATTATCGCTAAGCCCTCCACCCCTCATCCTCCCCCCTCTCCCCTGCCCCCGTCCCCCTGCCCCTCCCCCTCCCACTTACATGAGACGCCCCCAACCACCTTCCTGAAACCTGAGGTAGCTGCAGAATGAAATCTACACAAAGTGTCTCCCTTGAAAAAGTAATCAACTCAAAACCTTGTCGTCACTCTCATTACATTCTTATAAATGACCATTTCTATCTTCAAAGGACGTATTTAGTTTTTTGGGGTCTCTTTCCACTCCTCTTCATGTGTTTTTGTATACAATTGTGCCAGATATTACCCACCACTTTTTTAACGGTCGTTTCTTTGAAATTGTTTCTCTTCAAAATACATGTCCTCTTCCTAGTTAGATTTTTTAATTAAATCTTTCTTGGCTATGTGCCAACCCCATGTGCATAGGCTGTATGCGCCAACCATTGTGGCATATTTCCGTGAATGTCAACGCCACTTTGGGGAATTGCATTCAAAATCCTGTCTAAATAATATATTTGTACCCGTTCATCTCAGCAATGACTTTCAAACTTTCAGATAGCTCTGTTGTAGCAAACTTCCACACATGTTTGAGTGTGTGTGGGTTGACGAATGCGGATTACTAGTGTATTTAAGGCTCCCAATCACCAGCTTGGGGCTTCCAGTCACTGGGTTGGGACTCCCAATCACCAGTTTGGGGCTCCCAATCACCAGTTTTGGGTGCTCAATCACTGGTTTGTGGCTCCAAATCACTAGGTTTTAGTGCCCAATCACTAGTTTGGGGCACCCAATCACTGGTTTGGGCTCCCAATCACCTAGTTGGTACTCCCAATCACCAGGTTTGGGGTCCCAATCATTGGGTTGGAGCTCCCAATCACCAGGTTGGGGGTCCCAATCACTGGGTTGGTGGCTCCCAATCACTGGATTGAGGCTCCTAATCACCAATTTGGGTCTCCGAATCACCAATTTTGGGATCCCGATGACTGGTTTGGGGCTCCCAATCACCAGGCTGGGGATCCCAATCACCGGTTTTGGGCTCCCAATCACTAGTTTGGGGCTCCCAATCACTGGGCTGGGGTTCCTAATCACAAGGTATGGGGCTCGGAATCACCGGGCTGGGGCTCCCAATCACTGGGTTTGGGACTGTGGATGTGTATACTAGTGTATGAGTAATGTGTGTTTCGTGTAGCTTGCATCCAGCATCGTACATTACATACACTGCCTCTGCCGTGTGTGTTCATTTCATGTAGGCCAATTTCCTTTCGCAACCTGGATGCTTTGCATCGTTGGAACGCCACTGACCTAATTATAGACGGACTGACCTAATTATAGATGCATACATCAGGCTTGCTGCAATGACCAACCGCTAGGATCGTGTCATCGCTGGTGGCTGCTGATTGGTTGCTTGGTTACATTAGATACACCTTAGTGGCTTTTGCGGTTTGGGCATATATTTAGCTATGGCGTGTCTTTTTTTCCCTTGTCTTTGTTTCTTTAATTTAAAAAAAAGACAATTGTACATCCCCTCTCATTCTCAACCTTATATGTTATATATATTTGAGTAAATTATCTCAAGTTCAGCATTGCAATTATCCGGATATGTAAGGTTAATTTTAAGAGAATATTGTTAAGTAGAAGCTGTTGTCATTTTAATTTAAATTTATATGAGTACCTTATTTATAGTGTGAACTTGATTATACGCAGAAGACTGCACCTTATTTCTGCATTCGATGCCTCTCTTAAAATAAATGTCTGCGTGTATCACGTTAAACTTTATATTCACGTTGGTATATTACATGATTTAATTCCGGTGTGTGCATATTTAAATAAATATGTATGTATGATATATTTGGTTTTAAAAGCGGTCATATTAAAAGTATCCCTCATGATGGAAATTAGCGCGATTTATTGGGACATTCTTTTAGTCTCTCTTCGTTTCTCTCCCGTTTTTTTTTTGTTCACCTGATTCTTATACTCATACGAAACTAATCACTGTGTACCCATGTCATACATGCGCCCCAAACTACGATTTGCTGATCACGCCGAGGCTGCGCTGAGTTCTATATAGGACGAGTGATTTGATTGGTTGTTGGTGCCAACTGTTCTAATTGTATGTCGGCGCCAGTTGTTCTAATTGATTGAATTGTGCTGACACGTGACTGTTATGTTCTTTCAGCTGGAGCGGATCATTACTCAAGCCCAGAAGGTAGAGCCCGCCATCATCCCCTCCTCCTCTTCCTCCTTCTCCTCCACCTAGTGTGTTAATTAGTCAGCGTCCCGCGCATGTAGGTCTGCAGCCCGCTTCCTGTGGGCCATGCACCTAGTTCTATAGTAGGACATGCCTGCACTACCGCAACTGTGACAAACTCACACACAATGCTAAGCCCTACCTGACACTGACGACCAACCTCAGACTCGCCTACACATGGTTTATAAGCCTTGACGGTTACCCTCAGACATACCTACACATGGTTTATAAGCATTGACAGTCAACCTCAGACTCACCTACACATGCTTTATAAGCCTTGACAGTTATCCTCAGACACACTTACACATGGTTTATAAGCCTTGACAGTCAACCTCACACTCACCTACACATGGTTTATAAGCATTGACGATCAGCCTCAGACTTGCCTGCACATGGTTTATAAGCTGGTCAACCTCAGACTCACCTACACATGGTTTATAGGCCTTGGCGATCAGCCTTAGATACACCTACACATGGTTTATAAGTTTAACAATCAATCTCAGACTTGCCTACACATGGTTTATAAGACTAGACGGTCAACCTTAGACTCGACTATGCATGGTTTTATAAAAATATAAGCTTTGATGCTCAACCTCAGACTCGCCTACACATAGTTTATAAGCCTCATATTTTAATTATAGAATGATTGACCTAAATACCTGGCATTTCGGTCAGGCACAGTTTATAATGGTTTCATCTACACAGCTTTGATAATTATGAATATAGATACAATGTGCAATATAAATTATATATATATACAATATGCAATATAAATGAGAAATATGGATACAATATGTAAGTAGTAAGGTAAATTATATATATAAATACTATATGCAATGTAAATTATTAATATAGATGCATTATAAATTTAGATTTAGATACAATATAAAGTATAACTATAGATGCAATATAATAAATTATAAATATACATACAAAATAGAATATAAGCCTAAAACGCATTCCCATCCAGTAGTTACATAGATAGATACATACACACATGCATACATACATACATACATACATACATACATACATACATACATACATACATACATACTTGTTGCTACATTGCTTGGTAATTGGATCAAGTAGTGTGAGTGGGAAGGGGCAGGTTATTTTGACGTAATTAAGCAAGATGCTTCAGTTAAAGACACCTTGAATGCCTCACATGACGTGACGTGACCGATTTTGATATGACTTTGATATGACTTCCTGTGACGTGACATCTTGTGACGTGATGACGTTGCCGTCGGTGTGGGTGGCGACCCCTACCGGCTACATTGCTAATTTTATCTCTCCGCCATCTCTATGCGCCTACTCAATTCCACTATTGGGTGTAATAATGCACAGTGTCCGAATTAACGGGTGTGAACAACTAACTTAAAATGACAGTCAGGAGGGAAGGAATTTGGTCTAAATCAGTGTGACACGCTTTATGATTCCATCCTATTAACCCTTTTGGGCTGGGTTCACCCATGGGTTTTGCAGTCCGGAAGTGTGTGAATGCACCCGCAATTGGGTAGCACTGTATTTCTGATATGTTCAACAAATTTTCAGCAAAACATTTCTAGAAATGCCAATTCAACTACAGGCACTCCCAGGGTTGTCAGCGAGTGCAACTTGCGGGCGCGTTTGAGCGCTCCTGCAAGCCGCAAAGGGTTAATAACAAATTTGGTTAAAACCTTGTCGAGGTTTTATAATGTAGTTCTTACACATACCTACATGGGCGACACTGTGCATTATTGCACTCAGGACTTGAGTGAGTGTCAAGGCGATGGAGGTGGGAGGAGGGCTGGCATGTCTCAGTGACAAGCAGTGGACTCTCGGATAGTCTGTTGGCAACAGTGTATATAATAGGGCGGCGATGGCTTCTGAAATCTCCACTGTGTGTTAAGGAGTTCATTAAGGTCATAGAGTTCCACTGTGTAAATATAGTCACTAAGCTTCTGATCAAAATTCAGTTAACTGTCCCATACGTGATGTATTGTCTATATAGAACACAAGAAATCTGCATATTTCTATTAAAAAAATTAAAGACAAAAAAAGGTAACTGGACTACAAATACACGACCTATAATATATATATATAGCATATGAAGAAAATGCATCTAATACAATGTTTCTAAACTTTTGATCCAAATTAATTTGACTACAAATATTTGACCTATTGTCTATAGGACACTAAGAACATGCATATAATACTATATTTCTAAACTGTCGATCCACATTAACTTGACTACAAGTACTTGACCTATAACACAGGGATGAAAGATCTCCGCGATTTCGCGGATTTCCAGGATTTTTCCTGCAGCTATAAGTGTATACTGTTACTTTGCGCCAGTCCTGATATGACCTTAGATGTTGCCTGGACGTAAAATTCCAACAACCAGCCAACCAATACGTTGTTTCACGCTGCAGCACCATCAGCGTATACTAATAGTACGTGCTTCAAACGCCACAGCACTATCAGCGTATACTACTAAAACGTGCTTCAAACGCCGCAGCACAATCAGCGTATACTAATACGTGCTTCAAACGCCGCAGCACTAGCAGCATATACTAATATGTGCTTCAAACGCTGTAGTACTAGCAGCGTATACTACTAATACGTGCTTCAAACGCCGCAGCACTATCAGCGTATATCAATATTATGAAACCCGATTTCCGGGAATTTTCAGCGATTCCCTGACAATGCTAAGCCTATGGAAGAATACCAGCATTTCCGCTTTTTTTCCCGGAGACCACTTTCATCCCTCCCTATTGTCTATATAGCACACTAGGAACATGCATATAATACTATATTTCTAACGTTTGATCAAAATTAACTCGCCTACAAATATTTTACCTATTGTCTATATAGCACACTGAGGACATGCGTATTTGTCGGTCCACATTAACTTGACTACAAATACTTGACCTATTGTCTATATAGCACACTAGGAACATGCATATAATACTATATTTCTAACGTTTGATCAAAAGTAACTCACCTACAAATATTTGACCTATTGTCTATATAGCACACTAAGAACCTGCGTATAATACTATATCTTTAACTGTCGATCCATATTAACTTGACTACAAATACTTGACCTCGTGTCTCTATCGCACACTAAGAACACACATATAATACTATATTGGTAAGATTCTTGTCTAAATTAACTTGACTACAAATACTTGATCCAAATTAAATCGACTTCAGATACTTGACAATTCCCCATTTATTGTATATATATAGCACAGCAAGAAAATAACATACTGCTATAATAGTTCCAAAGTTCCGATCGAAATTAACTCGACTGTGCAAATATTTGATGGCGTGGAACTTGTTTATATTATAGCTTGTGAAGAAAATTATATACTACTGTAATATTTCTAAATGCTGATCCAAATTAACTCACCTATACACATTCTTGATAACCCCACCCCCATGGTTTATATATCTCACAAATAAAAATATATACTACTATAATATTGATAAACTTTTGATCCAAATTACCTCGCTGTTCAAATACTTAATAATTCCCCAATTGTTACGTAGGCGTGTGTAGTTTATAGTGCTTGAGTGCAACACATATACTTAGGACTATATTTCTAAGCTTCTATTCAAAATTATATATCTAACTACAGATATCTAACCGACCACCTCCACAGATCGACCACTCCCCTATACCGATGGCTTTGTTTGGGTCCAAAATGATCGCCCATACAATACCGTTGTAATGATAAAAGAAACTCCCTAAACCAACCACCTCCCTAAATGGACCATTTAAAGTCGATCCCATGGTCTGTCGATTTAGAGAGGTGTTACTGTATATATAATGTCATGATATGCCTAAGTCTATTCTATACACTAGCGAAAATGTGACACACATTGCTTCATCTCTCATCGCCTTTTTTTAAAAGTGTTATAGACTCCTCTTCTTTGTTCAATTTAAGCATGGGCCTGTTTCATCGTGCATTCGTTGACCCATTTGTCTCGAGCATGTATATATAATATGACGACGAATGCTTAGTGAATTAAGAGGCAGGAAGCACACGCCATGGCCGCTTAATTTGTACAGCCTCGCTTTCAAAGGGATTTTGCTCCTAATTGCTCATGTGTAACGTGAAGTGTGCTCTTGAGTCTTTTGTAAGAATGGGTGGTTAATAGTAGCATAGTCCTGATATGACCTTAGATGTTGCCAGGACGTAAAACACCCGACCAAGCAACCTAGTACGACAAATGCTGTGTGTGTGTGTGTGTGTGTTGGGATGTGTGAACATTGTGTGTGCACTTACCACAGTAGAGCTTTTTACACCCCACGCCACCCAACTGGCCATGCCCCACTACCACTTTGAACAGGCTGCATTCGTGGCTTGCTTCTATGAAGGTGTAGCAAATTTACACCAGTTTCGAATCCATTTTTGATGCGTATGGGTAAATCCCTCATTTGTAAAAATAGAACAAAATATTTTTTTATTTTTTTTATTTGTTAAAAAAGATTTCAGAAAAAGATATATATAAGTAATTTGTATAAACCCACATAGCTCAGTTATATATACCAAGGTGCTCACGTATTCAATGGAAGATGTGTTAAAGGGAAAGTAACACGACCAACACAACTTAACTTATTCACAATTATTAATGTCAAATATGACTGCTACTATTGTTGGTGTATCTTGAGCTTTGAAGCAACCTATTCTATGTATTTTGTTTAGAGCTGAACCAGAGCTGATGGCCACTGTGGTCAAGCTGTGACTATTAATGTCATTCAACCCGAACTGACCTAGTTCAGCTATGAGAGCTATTATTAGTAGTTCCAAGTGCAGTGCCACAGTTAATATTGATCGAATTTCAATATGTTGTTAAAATCTAGCGAACATTATATGTAAAACATAAATATTAAAAATCAAATGACTAATATATTTAAGCACATAACTTGAAAGGTTATAAAATTGTCTTAGTGTGAGCACCTTGAATATATATATATATGCAACTGAGCCATTTCCACTAACATGTTTGGAAATAGACTTCTTAACTTGTTAACCGCCACGGTTAATGCTCTCCCATGGCTGTGTATTGATGTATATGGCTTAATACTATATCCAACCCAGGCTGCGAGAGCTGCACAGAGTGGCTCGAGGGCTTAGTCAATTGGCTGTTTAGCTTGGGAAGTTACTCCAGTAGCATGTTTAGTGTGCTAATTTAATTCTTCATCTGTGTTTTGCCCTTTCATTTAAAAAAAAGCATGATTTGAGTGTCTGTATGTGTGAATTTGCAATACTTCTTTACAGTATTCATTGATGTTGTCCTGCTTTATCTCTGAATGATATTTCTGTCTTTTCCCCCCTCCCATATTGAATCAGTACCGGGGAGTTTTGCTTGACTTGTTCTGTCCTCTTTGCTTCTTTCCATCTCTACCTGTAAATAATGTACTGTGGGGGGAGGGAGAGAACATCGCCCTCTATTGGGTGGCTATGACACTGCACTTTGGACTAAACCCATGCATCATCATCATCATCATTTGTGTGTCCTCGCCATGAATATGGCCATAGATACCGACATAGCGTAAAAACCTCCAAATTACTCACTCACTCATCATTTGTGTCAAGTTAGGTTTCAGTTCCGAAACATGTGAGTTGTGTCCCTAGAAATGCGCATTTAGGTGCATTAAGGACAGAGCGCAGTTTCACAATCTTCATAGGGGGCGCTGCACTGCGCCACTCCTCTGGCGCGTGGTGGCACGTGTGCACATCCGGCCTGACTACAGTAGCACATGTAGCACTGGCAGACGACCTGTGGTCAGAGGGACAGTCAGATGAAACAAAGACTGTGTACATTGGGGAAAGAATGTCCACTACTGGCAGCGGATCGACAATGACTGATTTTATTTTTTACTCTGTCGACCCCTCAGAGGGGCCACTGACGGTATCACTGTACTCTGCGCATGCATATACGCAGTGATGTGCTCACACGCATGCACTGTACACTGTGCATGCATAGATAGATGTACGTGCAGTAATATGCTCACACGCATGCACGTGCTGGTTGGCGATACGGGTATTCCGGCGTTTGAGGTCAGAGGTCAGACAATCTAAGTCACTCGCAGCTTCATGTCATATGACTCAGTCGGTTTACGTCACGTGATTTACTTGCCTGCTTTCGGCTTCCACCGGCAACCCCCCCGCACCCCCCCCCCCCCACACACACACATCCCCACTCCACCCCTGGCGGTGGGATTGTGAGTTAGTATAGGCCCGTAAGTGAGATAAAGTGGCGGCCGTAAGGTGGCGCCTCGAGCCAATCGGATCTGCGCTATCTGTGACCGGTGTAATCGGCGACACTGTTTTTCAGCTCTGTTCCAAGGCGGGGTCCATCCAGATCAACATGACGCGATAGACATTGATTCAAATGGCTTCCAAATTCACGAAATTATATCGAAATAAAAAAAAATTTAAAATCTGTAAAATGTAAGTTTACTTTTTTTATTTTGTTTTTTGTTTTAAAAAGAATCCCTGATGACATAAACTGAGATTGTGTGTGCGCGTATCTTCTGTCAGATTGGTGAGGTTAGGTGACAATATTCTGAGGAGACGCGGGATTTAGCCCGTGGCTCTGCCTACTGACCGCCCTCATTTCACACGGCAAGAGTCGTCGACTTCTTTCTTTCTTTATATGTTTATTTAATATTTGTGTGTGTGCCAAGGAGGTAGTGCAACAATTTATTTAAACTGTCACTTTAACAAAAATTTACTTTAAAAAAAAAATTAACTTAAAAAAAAAATTCTTTACAATTTTTGTGAATTTGGAAGCCATTTGAATGAATGTCTATGTCATCGTGTTAATCTTAACCCCAGCTTGGAACAGAGCAGAGAAACTGTGTCGCCGATACATTGGGGCTCGAATGGGAGAGGTGGGTTGATGAGAATAACTGTGATTCTAATTGCTAATAAACTATTGCAACCCTTCAAAAACACCCCCTCTCCTCCATCCCCAAATCACCACCCCTACATACCTATCCCTTTTTCAATCGAATTTTTTTAACCACAGAAATAAAACCATCCCCAAAACAGCACACTAATTGTACTTTTTTTCAATCAAGTGAATCACTGCCAACAAAAGCCGGTGTTCTTGAAGCTGCATAGTCCGATGAAGCATCAAATTTTCAAAACCAAAGTAATTATATACATTTGACTCCAGATATCTAACTTAGATATTGATGCACATATTAAACATTTATTGCCACATAAAAGGGAACACTGAGACAATTTGATAGAACCTGTTGCTGTTAAAGCCTATGGTGTCAGAGTTTTGGCGTGCTTGCCAAAACTAAGTTTACATGATTGAATTTCAAAATTTAAAATAAAAGTTACTTCGACATGAAATAAGGTAGATTATAACGATCAATTTAATATATTTATCTCAGAAAAAATACCAAAATGCAAAACCATCGGACTATGCAACTTTAAATATTGATTAATGAGAATGGAGTGTCAACCCTGAGTGTATAATGCCCCCCCCTGCCCCCCCCCCCCACACACACACACACTCAACATCACAACAAGAGTTTTCCGAGGCCAGAGTCGACTGCCCTAATAACTCACATCAACTCTTTAAGTGGAAATTGCTCAGTGGGTCGGTCGATCTTATATAATGCAGCTGGTAGTTCGCACACCTCCTCACTTGAGGGCGCCACTTCCTGTCCCGTCGCCGCCATTTCTCATCCGGGAACCAGAAGGTCATGAGAACGCGGCGACGGCGGCGTCTTGCGCTGGTTGTGTGGCGATATCTCTGGTCTGCGTTTGTATTAAAGTTGCTAAAAGCTTTTATTTCTTTCACTTAGTTGGAGCACTCGAATCCCTCCATCGCACCTACCAGTACCAGTGTACCTAACACACGGAGGAACTCATTAGGCCAGCCCATTTGGTTCCAAATCATTTCCTAAATACAGTAAAACCTCTCTAACCGACCACCTCCACAGATTGACCACTCCACTATATCGATCGCTTTATTTGGGTATCAAACGATCACCCGTGCAGTACCATTGTAACGATAAAAAAAAAAGTTAAACTCCCTAAGCCGACCACCTCCCTAAATGGAGCATTTAAAGTCCGTCCCATGGTCGATCGATTTAGAGAGGTTTTACTGTATATAGTGGAAAGAAGAGACCATTCAAAAACATGTCCAGGCTTTTGCGTATGTCCGGTAAGGTTCCCCTCTTTATTTATAATCTTTTTATTCTTGGGCGCCTTTTTTTAAATAATTTGTTTGTTTGTATAAATGTTATGTGGCGAGCAGATACTGATAGACATCTTCCCACCTCCCTCGGGGCTCTCAGCTGAAAAATCTTGGTCAAGCGGCGCGCCGCCGACTCATTATTTATTACATAAACACGGGCGGCGGCGACGAGTGAAAGGATCCCCGAGCCTGGCGCATAGCCCGGAACACGAGCAAGTCCGGTGTGGCGTGCTCAGCCGTGTCCCGTGCTCAGCCGTGTACATAGACTCAAACTCAAGGCATTGTCAATGGTCGTGAGTAATTTTCATACAGAAAATACAGAACAAGTGAAATATCTCTAAAACCACACCACCTATTAACAAATCGCTTGGTACACATATAGAAAACATCTTCACCAAAAAGATTATATTAAATTTATAAGGTTAGGGTTCTTGATTTCTATTAATTTTGATTAAAACTAATGTTTTGCACTGCGCGTACCGTCAAACTCAAGGCATTGTCAATGGTGGTGAGCAATCTTCATACAGAAAATCCAGGAAAAGTGAAATATCTCTAAAACCACACCACCTAGAAACAAATCGCTTGGTACACATATAGAAAACATCTTTACCAAAAACATTATATTAAATTTATAAGGTTAGTGACTTACGACCATTGACAATGCCTTGAGTTTGAGTATATGTACACGGCTGAGCACGCCACACCGGCCCCACTCCGGCCACCGGGCGCCGTGGCCGAATCGGTCGAGCGCATGACTCCTTTGCGTAAGGTCAGGAGTTCAATTCGAGTCAAACAATGATACTTGTCGCTTCCTAGCAAGGCGCTCATTTTAAAACAAAGTTGCTTCAGACGGTATGCCTGAATGAGTTGAGTATTGGTAGGCCATGGGATTCGAACCTATGGGTTCACACCCTGGTTGAATCCAACCAATGACTTACAAAATTGATACTTGTCGCTTCGTAGCTTGGCGCTCGGCATTATTAATATTAAGATAGGGCAAGGACTGGTTGATTGGCTCGGTGTCAGGATAATGTTACTGAGTGGGATATCAGGTCATAGTGCTGACGGCCTGGTCTACCAGTGGGGCAGCACTATTAAGGTGCCATGAGTGTGCAATGTCACAAGTCGGTACGTGTCCTGATATGACCTTAGATGTTGTCAGGACGTAAATCTTCCAACAACCAACCAACCGGGCACCGATAGGAGCTTCCCATCTACTCACAAATCGGGGCCGGTTACCCCCCCCCTCCCCCCTCTCGCCCCCCTTCTCGCCGCCCCCCTTTAAAACAGATAACAGCCCAAATTTCTCCGTGTATTTCTCTTTTGGGCCACCAGAAATTTTCGGACGAAACCTTTTTGCGGGGGCTGGGTTAAATTAGTTGATTAAAGCTGCATAGTCCGATGTAATTTAATTAATGATTCTTTTATATGTGTATAGTAGTATATTTGATTTAATCCCGTGTATCCAACTTAGAATAAGCTACGTACTCGTGTAAACTTGTATTACTCCACAGAAGGGCTACTAGATCACTTTTACAGAAACCGGCTCAACTGAAGCCTATCGTGGTCAGCATTTCGGTGTGCCCGCCAATAATTAATTTTGCGCGTTTTAATTTTCAAATATCTCCAAAGTTAAACCTTTAAGAAAAAAGAAGGTTACTTCAAACTGAAGTCAAGTATATTATATACTTATAATGATCAACCTGATATGTTTATGTTTATGTTTTTAAACAAATGTAGCAGAATTTAAAACCATCGGATTATGTAACTTTAAGAAAGGCCATTTCAATGGCGGACAATTGGTCTTCCCGGCAGTCTTTATTTACGGAGTGTCTCTTTTCATATCCGATATCCCATAATTTTCTTCCATTCCTGGGTTTATTACCACCTTGTAGGAAGGTATTGTGGGTATAGCAATACCTCAGGGAGTTTGACGCCCCTGCCTTGCAGAGTTGTAAACCACTGCCTTGTGGTACAGGTTCTTGGCAGAACCGAAGGCTAATGGAGCAAACCCTAAACAGAAAACCATGTCACTGTGGCAGCATTAAGGGCGGTTGATGTATGGAACTCCCAACATCTCCTGACCAGCCACTGCAGGGACAAATAGTTTTGCGCCTGTCTTGACATGTTCTTGCCAGTGTGAAACCTCTATTTGCTCCCCGAGAGAGTGCCGCTGGTAACTTGCAAAAGACAGCAGCACTTCACCACTTTTGCAGGGAGCTTTCATGAAATGTAGCGACATCTGCATTCAATCATGAGGCTAACCTGGAAGGACAAAGTGACAAATAAGGAAATACTCGAACGGACGGGGCTGCCCTCTATGGAAGATCTTCTGATCAAAAAGATCTCCGGTGGACTGGACACCTCATGAGGATGTCATCAGACAGGCTACCAAAGCAGATCCTCTATTCTCAACTGTCTTCTGGTTACAGAAAGAGAGGGCGCCCTCGTCTCCGGTTCAAGGATACCATCAAGAGAAACCTGAAGCTGAGAGACATTAAGACCGACTCATGGACGCAACTCTCACAGCAGAGAGCGAAATGGAGAGCGGCAGTCAAGTAATGAAAGCAGACTTTGTCGCATCGCGACCGACAGCATGATGATGATGATGATGATGATGATGATGTCTCTTTTCAAATGACCTTAGATGTTGCCAGGATGTAAAACTCCATCAGCCACCACCTCTATTCGTGTGTGCGCCTGTATATGTTCGTGAGTGCCTGTGTCTACTGTGCGCCCATGAACACGCAACCGTAATATAGCGAAAATGTATCGAGTAGCTGTTAGTAGGACGCGCCCGTTCATTTGTCGGGGTAGTTGTTAGTAGGACGCGCCCAGGTTGAGTCCGCTCCGCCTGACAGATGAAAACGTCATAATACAGACAAATATTTACGCCCGGCAGACGGCGCTGAAGGCCGGTGCCCGCGCACCGAGGGTCCCCGTCTCACCTAGGAGGCCTCGTCGTAAATTAGGGACCTGGTAAATAGGGCGTCTGGGGGCCGGTCGCTCAACAGTTAGCCGAGCACCGGCGCGCCGAATTTATACATCGACGGTGACCTTGCGCCGATTACGTCTTCCACAAGAATAAGAATATACATTTTTATTTGATTTTTATTCATTCATATTTATTTATTGTTTGTTCCATCAGTTCAGATTTTTGTTTGCTTAAATTTAACTTGTAAAGAGAGTGGAGAAGGGAGAAATTAAATGAATTTGGCATGTTTTAACTTCAGATATCTCCAAACTTAGCGATTTAAAATAAAAGTTACTTCAAACTAAAGTAAAGTAGATTGTAACGATACATATAAATGTATTTCTCTCGGAAAATTTAAGAAATTCAAAACCATCGAACTATGCAACTTTAATTTTGGTTTTTAGGGGTAGTTAATCCGAGTTGGTAGTTTGTGTAGTGAGAAGCTTAGGGGAGCTTCATAGTCATACAAGGACGGCGCAGAAGGACACATAGAGTTGCAAAGCCGACAACTTTAATGGCCCTTTAATCAGGGTTTCACCAAGGTCGTAATGCAACTCGCCACGCCTGACCCTGGAGGACCCCAGCAAGTTGTCCGCAAAGAAAGCACATGTTACCGGCCAAAGGTCTCTCACTGTCAGCGGCCTGGTGTAGAAAGAAAGGTTGCGAGAGCATTGTTTCTAATGTGATCTATGTGTATATTGGATGTGGGTATATATTATATGTTATATATATAATATATATATACTTTGTCTGTTATATATGTTATGTATACAGTAATTAGTATATACAGTAAAACCTCCCTAAATCGACCGACCTCGGGGCCAACTTTAAGTGGTCCATTTAGGGAGGTGGTCGGTTTAGGGAGTTAGAATATGGTTACAGCCAGCCAAAATGGCTGAATGAGTTAGAGCATCCATCTCCCGTGTTGGTAGATCATGGGATCGTGGTTTCGAATCCTGGTCGAGTCAAACCAATAACTTAAAAATTGATACTTGTCGCTTCATAGCCAGGCGCTCAGCATTATTAGGATAGGGCAAGGAGCAGTGGAATGAGAAAGACCAATCGTCCACGATTGAATTTTTTCCTGCTTAAACAACTAATGTACACAACAAAATAATGGTATTGTTGGGGCCCACATAAAGCGATCGATATAGGGGAGTCATCGATCGGTGGAGGTGGTCAGTAAGGGAGATTTTTCTGTAATATATATTATGTGTTATGTATATAGTATATATAATATATATTTGATATATATTATATATTATTTATATGATTTATATTATATATTTTATATTATGTATCGTATATATCACATATATATATTATGTATTACATATATTATATATTGCATTTATTATGTATTTTATATATGTTATATATATATATTGTGCATGTGTATAATGTTGTGCACATATGAATACATGTATTAGATATATTGTATGTGTACACAGTGGTGTAGTGCTTAAAGCCACATAATCTGATGAAGCGTCAAATTTTCAAAATCAAAGTAATTATCTAGATTTTATTCTCTGCATCTAACTTAAATACAGATGCACTGCTAAAGCATTTGGTGCCACATAAACGAGAATACTGACTCAATTTATTAGAACCTGTTACTGCAGAAGCCTATGGTATCACTATCACTGTATCAGAGTTTTGACGTGCTTGCCAAAATTAATCTTGAATGCTTGCACTTCAAATATGTCAAAAGTTAACCATTTAAAATTACAGTAACCTTAAGCTAAAGTAAGGTAGATTATAACAATCAAGTTACGATATTCATCCCAGAAAATGATAGAAATTGAAAAGCATGGGACTATGCAACTTTAAATTGTTTAAAGTGATGGAATGCAGGTTTGGATTTTTTTGAAATAGTGAGGGAACTCTTCCAAACAACGTACCGGAAGACCGTTCCCACGCGGTCACAGCACCACATATAAATGATATATACACATATATTGTAATTTGTATGGTTATGTAGGTTATATATATTGTGTGTATATATAAATATATATATATATATATATATATATATATATATATATATATATATATTCATAATGGGTGTTCCTATATAGCTTTATAAGGGGGCGTGGTCTGGGTGGCGGTGGGGGACATTCTCTAATGTGCGATGCGCGGTCACTGATTTGTGAACGCGCGACGCGCGTGTCACCCTCCGTTGCTATGGCAACCCCACGAGGCAGCAGACGATAGCGACGCGCAGGCGACAATTGCCTGTTGAGGACGCTCATTCCGCGTTCATTACACGTTTATTGCTGCTACCTGCCAGCGCACAGTGACCACTGGGAACCTTCGTACTAACACGCCACAGTCACATTGTATCAGGCATAGACCGGCCTCAAAACCATCAAACCATTCCGTGTGTGTGTGTTTGTGTGTGTGTGTGTGTGTGTGTGTGTGTACATAGTTGGCATGTACAGACAGACAGACAGACAGAAAGAAGGAAAGAAAGAAAGACTGAAAAAAGCAAGTTTAATTTAGGTTGAGGAGAAATATAATCAAGCGGGAGTGATTATATAAGCCCGCCGCCAAGAACAGATTAATTTGTTTTGGTTAATTGGTTCTGACTGAGAGGATGAAGAGTCTGTTGTAGTACAGGAAACGACTCAATTTGGGGCGAGTGGGTCATGTGAAGAGGAACAGAACAGTTATCGAAATAGAAACAAATTCAATGATTTATCAAATATAATTAACAAAATAGGTGAATACCTTCCGTTATTTGTATTCACATAATAACTTGCCTAACATATATATACGTATTGTATATACATATATATAGACCTATTTCATATGACGTCAGCATCGGTATTTAGGCCAGTGCGCATGATGCTTGCCTGCAGGATGACACACTGTCACACTGCAAACACAATGGCTATGAGCAATCTTCATAGAGAACAAGTGAAATATCTCTAGAACCATACCACCTCGAAACAAACCGCTTGGAAAATATATAGAAAACATATTTAAGAAACAGATTATATTAAATGTATATGGTTAGGATTCTGCATTTCTATTAATTTTGAATAAAATTGACGTATTGCACTGTGCGTATCGGCAAACTCAATGCATTGTCAATGGTTGTGAGCAATCTTCATACAGAAAAAGTTAAATATCTCTAAAACTACACCACATAGAAACAAACCGCTTGGAACACGTATAGAAAATATGTTTAGCAACCAGATTATATTAACTTTATATGGTTAGGCTTTGCATTTCTATTAATTTTGAATAAAATTGACGTTTTACACCACATACCGGCAAACTCAATGAAATGTGCATTCGTTCTGCAGCCAAGCTGCGCGCTTATACACAATGTTTATAAACATTGAAAGGGGTCTATACACAGGGTCCGTATGGGGCTCGGAAAGTCTTTAAAAGTCTTGAACTTCATTTTTACCAGTTCAAAGCCTTGAATTTGTTTGGTTAATTAGTCTTGAAAAGCCTTGAATGCCATTAAACTGTCCCCACTTATCTAAATTAGTCTGAAATCGCCATTTGCCATTGTTTTTCTTCTCCTGAAATCCAAAGGAAAATAGTATTGAAATCCTATCAAAAACAGCCTTGAAAAGCCTTGAAATAGCTTTGAATTCCATATCCTCACATGTGTATACATATATATATATATACATAGATATATCTGTATATATATATACATATATATATACATATATATCTATCTATGTATATATATACATTATATATACATAGATATATCTATGTATACTAAGTTATACATATATATGTATATATGCGCGCGCGGTGAGCCCCTGTTTTCGGTGAATGTGACCTGTGAACTGTTGCGGGGCCCGGCGCCAGCCCCCCAATTCGGGCCCCATCGACCAGCTGCGCCGTGCCGTGCCCCCCACCACCACCACCACCCCCACCCCGCCGCCCGCCGAATGAGGGCCGCAGCTTTGATGAAAGCCTCGGGGGCGGAATAAACAGCGCGCGGGGGGGGGGGGGGGGGCTGGGGCTGGGGGGAGGAATTATGGGGCGGGACACCCAGTAGGGCGACCACGTGTCAAATCGGACAAATTCCAACGCGCATGCGGAGCTTGCCCGATGACTTGCATTTCTTCTTAGTCTTTCTTTTATTCTCCTTACTTGTCTTCTTTCTTCTTCTTCTTCCTCTTTGCTTCCTCTTTCCCTTTGCCTCCTCTTTACACTCCTCATCTTCTTCGTCCTTATTAGCCTTGTCTCCTTTCTCCTCCGCCCTCTCCTCCTTCTCCTCCCCTCCCCCTCCTCCCCCCTCCTCCGCCCTCTCCTCCTTCTCTTCCTCCTGTTTTTCCTTCTCCTTTATTCTTCTCATTATCCACCTCTTTCTTCACCTCCTTTTCTTCTTCTCCCCTTTCTCCTCTGATCTTCCTCATCCTCTTCCTCCGTCTCTTACCCGTTCTCCTCCTCCTCCTCCGCCCTCTCCTCCTCCCTCTCCTCCTCTTCCACCCTCTCCTCCCTCTCCCCCGTCTCCTCCTCCTCCGCCCCCCTCCTTCCTGTCCTCCCCCTCCTCCTCCCTCTCCTCCTCCGCCCTCTCCGCTCTCTCCTCCCTCTCCCCCTCCTCCACCCTCTCCTCCTCCTCTTTTTCCTTCTCCTTTTCTCTCTCCTCATTATCCCCTCTTTCCTCATCTCATTTTTCTTATCCCCCCCCTATTCACTCCCTTCTTCCTCTTCCTCGTCGTCAGTATCTTACCCATTCGATTCTCCTCCTCCTTCTCTTCTTCTTCCTTCTTCTTCTTCTGCTTCTTCTCCTCCTCCTCCTTCCCAATCCAACTGTCGTGTTACCCGCGTGCCTTGGTGTGTACAGTGTGCTTCATTTCTAATAGTGTGCATTAGTAAGTGTATTAATTTAAATAATTAGTATGGTTAACTATAATCAAGTGTGAGCACCGGTTGTAGGCTGTATGTGGGTGAGGGTGGGGGTGCGCGTATGTGATGGCTGATTCACCAGCTGTGCTTGTTTTTCTAATACTATTAATAGGCTTCAAATGTAATAATAATATACAAATGCCATCTTTACAATATTAATAAATTTACCCTTTTGCATATTAGCATGTACCTTCGTCATGCCTTCTCCCCCCCCCCCCCAAATCATCACTGATAACCATTGCATGTTCTGTGCTATTTATCTAGCAATTGGTCTCAGAAAAAGAAAATATGTGTGTATATATGTATATATAATATGTATATATATTATGTATACATATATAATATGTATATATATATTTATATATAAGCTATGTATATATATGTATATATAAGCTATGTGTATATATATGTATATATAAGCTATGTTTATATATATGTTTAGTTCCTCTGTTCCATTGAAAGGGAGATGTAATGTATGTGTCTTCCAGTTGTGTTGTTATCCGAACACCCCCAGTGTGGCACAGAGTGAGGTCACTACAGAACGTTCTAAATAAAGTTAGTTACAGTACAGAACTCATTGTGTTCAGACGTCCTTTACATTCTGACTTTTGAGTATTACATTACACTTACTGTATTGCTCCTCACGAGCCTGTTGCTCCTCATGAGCCCCTCTTATTGCTCTCTGCTTCCTCAGCCTGTTACCTCCTCTGCTGCCCTGCTTGTACCATTTACCTTACTGTTTCTCATATGTTTTTGTTCCTTATCACTGTTCTCTACTTGCCCGAGGCGTCACAATAAACGCCTCAGTTTTCCCACCTCCGCCTCTGTTCTTCCTTCTCGCGCATCATATATTAACATGAGTAAACAAGACTGTCAGACTATTCAACCCTGGTTATGATATCAGAGCATGTTGTTTAACCCTGAGACGGTTTGACATATGTGTATCCAACCTTCAATATTTAGTTGGCTGGATATAAATTATAAATCCTTCACGAGAAGCCAGTCATCTCAACTCACTTCTTTTATGTGTTCGCTATGGGTCATTGATTTTTTTAAATGTAACTATGCTCTCTTTATATATATATGGGTATATATTGAATATAATTGATATAAATTAATCGATCAAATTCTAGTGCGCGAGTGACAGTATTCGCGGCACTGGTAGCGGTCGGGGTGGTGGCGCCACCTGTCCCACCGTGAAGAGGGTGTCACCCATAAAGTAGTACACAACATAAGGGTGGCCAAATAAGGAGTCTTCCCTTATGTGCCTCTATACTCACATACGTTTTATACATCACATAAATGTTAATCGATATGATACCATACGCACTTCATTGAAACACTCGTTTGAAACTAATGTGCTATTACACATCTACTTCTTTTTTTAAATGTGCAAAGCGATGAAATATATGTCATTTTATATTAATGTATGTTACCGTTACTGTTAGCCAATGTGCACTAACTTTCGACTCCTCCTCTGTACACATAACAAATATTTGTACTTCACTATATATACATGCATGCACAATTACTTATTAATATTATCCAGCAATGTATTCTGCGTCCTGCCAACAATTTGCAATTGCCATGAATTTGACGTGTACACAGTAGCTGGAACTTGGAAGTCCCCCTGTCCTCGTTTAGACACCTCCCCACAGTGTGATACTGTAGGACCTGTGTAGTGACCTAGAATAGAGCTTGCATATATAGATACATGGTAAGTGCACTTATGGTACTCTGCTAACACTTCTTTTAAAGGGGATCGAAACTGCTGGTGAGAAAATCACACGATATTGAAATTCTTTAAGTTTGCATCACTTCGCCTCAGCATGTCTCATCAATTAATCACCCATCTTGAGGCAACGTGTGTTGTGTCCACATGAGAAATGGGTAATGCTGGGTTTTAACCAAAGCGACTTCCGGCAGTCGGCAGCCGACGAAATAGGTATTGTGTCTCATTGATGTGCAGGGCAATGTTCACTGTTTGTCGGTTCTCACTATGCCAGCAGATTAGAAATATAATTAATATCAGTGCTGCTACTGCATCCTTTTTCGAAAGTATTGTACTTTTTTTTTCTTCTTTAAAAAAAAAGAAAAACTACATTTGTTCATACTTTTTGTCAGGTATAAATACTTTGTTAAACATTTTTTTCTGAAAAAGGAAATGCCAATCTGGTAATTGAAAACTTTTCAGACTTTTAGAATTAGGAATTTGATGAGATTGACAGATGTGCTTTGCTAGTCTCTTTGCAGGAGTGGTGTTTGTTCTGTTGAGTGGAACTTTTGCTGAGCTCTCTGCTTGCTGTCAGTGACCAAGTGACAGTGCATTGAGCTATGCAAAACTGAGGGCTCAACAGCCACAACTCCTCACAACACTGTAGACACCATTCCCGAAGCATGTTCACAAGAAGCACATTGTTAGCTTAACAAGGTAACACATGGTTATAAATCACTGTAAGTTTACCCTTATTTCTACCTTTTTTTTTTACTAATTTCTTTTATACAGTTTTGATGCTTTAAAAACACACATATATCTTTGTATAGTATATATATCTATATATGTATTTATATATATTATATATCTATATATATATATAGATTAATATCCCTAAAGTATACAGAATTAAAGTTGCATAGTCCGATGAAGCATCAAATTTTCAAAACCAAAACACTTAGCTTGATTTGCTTCTACATATTTATCTTAGATTCTGGTACAGTTATTAAGCATTTATTGTCACATAGAAGGGCACGGGGAGTCAATTTAATAGAACCTCTTACTGCATAAGCCTATGGCATCAGAGTTTTGGCGTGCTTGCCAAAATTAATTTGGCATGTCACTTCAAATATCTCCAAAGTTAGCCATTTAAACTAAAAGTTACTTCAACCTAAAGTAAAGTAGCTTATAATGATCAATTTAATGAATTTATCTCAGAAAATGACAGAAACTCAAAGCCATCGGACTATGCAACTTTATGCCGACCACCATATCTTTGGTTAAAACCCTCCATTAAGATGTGACTCCACAATGCTCGTAAACACTGCCACACAACCAATTACTACCCCAGCTGTCAGAACCACCCATATATTCTACATCATGTGAATAGATCATGTGAATACGCTACAAACATGGCGTTGTGTCGCTCTTAATAACATATAACAAAGCCATCCACAATGCTATAGAATTCGATTCTATTGAGTGTGGGGGGGGGGGGGGGAGTGGGTGTAATTTAGTAAATGTGATTTTTGAGTATTACGTAATACACCGACGTGCTCACACCTGCTCATATCTGCTCATAAGCCTTAAGCATGTATGTTATTACCACCCACACTTCAAGCCTCGCAGACCGGTAAGTACACAACCCATATATTCAACTTCCAACAACAATGCTATATGTATACTCCCTCCACTTTCAGTTCTGGAGCATTCGCTCCTTCCGCCAGTTTCATCACAGGTGTAATATACCGTCTCAGAGTGGTTTTATGATTAATTTGGTTTGATAGTTCATCAAACCACTGTGACCAATTTTACTGAATAGCTAGATATGCACTCTTTTTCGATGACTATTTTGAGAGTTTTTAAATTTCTGGATTTACCCTGCCTCCCATTCACTGTGATTCCATTTTGTAGTAATAGATGTATAGTGCAATTTCTTATATATATATACATATATATAAATTCATATATATATATATATATACAAAATATATATTAAAAAGAGAAATAAAAGCTTTAGTGTTTTGGGGGAGCTATGTTTGGTGTAATTTTCATATTTCCGTGTAGTAAAGTTTTGCTAGTGTGTTTCAATTAATATCTTTCCACTTACGTGTTTATATTACACTGGGCACGGTATATGTATTGTTCTGTCCAATGACCGAGTACACTGGAGTTGACCAAACTGTCAGCTGTCTCCATATGTCTGGTATATGTATTGTTCTGTCCAATGACCGAGTACACTGGAGTTGACCAAACTCTCAGCTGTCTCCATATGTCTGGTATATGTATTGTTCTGTCCAATGACTTAGTACACTGGAGTTGACCAAACTGTCAGCTGTCTCCATATGTCTGGTATATGTATTGTTCTGTCCAATGACATAGTACAATGGAGTTTACCAAACTCTCAGCTGTCTCCATATGTCTGGTATATGTATTGTTCTGTCCAATGACTGAGTACACTGGAGTTGACCAAACTCTCAGCTGTCTCCATATGTCTGGTATATGTATTGTTCTGTCCAATGACTGAGTACACTGGAGTTGACCAAACTCTCAGCTGTCTCCATATGTCTGGTATATGTATTGTTCTGTCCAATGACTGAGTACACTGGAGTTGACCAAACTCTCAGCTGTCTCCATATGTCTGGTATATGTATTGTTCTGTCCAATGACTGAGTACACTGGAGTTTACCAAACTCTCAGCTGTCTCCATATGTCTGGTATATGTATTGTTCTGTCCAATGACCGAGTACACTGGAGTTTACCAAACTCAGCTGTCTCCATATGTCTGGTATATGTATTGTTCTGTCCAATGACTGAGTACACTGGAGTTTACCAAACTCTAAGCTGTCTCCATATGTCTGGTATATGTATTGTTCTGTCCAATGACATAGTACAATGGAGTTGACCAAACTGTCAGCTGTCTCCATATGTCTGGTATATGTATTGTTCTGTCCAATGACTGAGTAGACTGGAGTTGACCAAACTATCAGCTGTCTCCATATGTCTGGTATATGTATTGTTCTGTCCAATGACATAGCACACTGGAGTTTACCAAACTCTCAGCTGTCTCCATATGTCTGGTATATGTATTGTTCTGTCCAATGACCGAGTACACTGGAGTTTACCAAACTCTCAGCTGTCTCCATATGTCTGGTATATGTATTGTTCTGTCCAATGACCGAGTACACTGGAGTTTACCAAACTCTCAGCTGTCTCCATATGTCTGGTATATGTATTGTTCTGTCCAATGACCCGAGTACACTGGAGTTTACCAAACTCTCAGCTCTCTCCATATGTATGGAATTTAAATGTGGATACTAATCAATGTTGGGCAGGGATTATGTTTCATACAACTATATCTATGTCATTCTCTATGTCCCCTACTTTGATACCTTCATTTCCCCCCAGTAACTGATTTAGTTTTTTGCATATAAGGCTCTAGGTTCATAGGTTTATGCCTTAAAATCCTGTTTAGAACAATGAATTAACTAGAAGTTAGCATGAAGCTTTCTTGGCAATGTGGATGTATGTTTCATGATTTAAGCAGTCGGGTGTCCAGTTGGTGTAAGAAAAATATCACATATTTGTGGTACAATCAATATTCAATGAGCTTTTCTGGATTATGTTGTAGGACTTATCGAATTGCCTTGCTCCCTACGATTTAGTAGATTGCATAATAAAATAAGTTGGTAAATCAACCTTTTATATATATATATATATATATATATATAATATTTTACCTCGGTATACAGCCTCAGGCTAGGGAGAAGGAAGCACGTGAGGTACCAGCAATTAGCATATACAACTCACGACTGGATTACGTGTCGTTGGGTTGCTCCGGCAAATTTAGTCTACATACAAGCTAATACGCAGTAAGTATCATAAAAACTGTGGTTAGCTTAATCATGATGCATTAGAGCATCATTATGGAAAGTTTAGACTTTCTTTGGTCCATTTTGGACGAGTTATTTGG